>JASDQU011402792.1:20699-43395 GCA_032191745.1 Picea mariana | reverse complement strand
TAGATCTCAGAGTCAAACAAAGGAGCACTCCTTATGCTCACATACAGAAGTTGGAAATGAAAAAGTATATGAACCAGACAAAATGGAAAGAAAACACATTGTTGGAAACATAAGAACAACCTCCCCCTGTCATTGCTTCACATACCAACACAACTCAAATGAAAATAGAAAAGAGAGTAAAGAAGGAAGTTTCCTCTTCATTCACATAGGTATCAGTTGAAGACTTCCAGTCTATAGAAAAAGGGCCAAAACCAATCACACACTAGTCTTGCTCAAAGAAGGATAAATGCAGTCCACCATAGTCATGGAGGGACCACATTCCTCAACCTTTCCAGATAGTCAATTCATAGTGTCCACATATTCATCTAAAAAAAAAACAGACACTACTCTGTTCGCTGAATCATCTCATGAGAAAATAGAGTCAAATATCTTTGACAAGTACAAATAGATCAAACAGAGAAATAAAATCCTCAACAACAACACACATGCTCAGTTCTGGTTGCAAACCTCCACTGCTCAACACAGATTGTTGTCATTATTTGACACAGAGAAAGGAATAATGAAAATGGCATTCCTGCAAGCACACGTTCCTCATCCCAAGACAACTACTGACTACAAGAAGACTTCCTTTGAGTTTGATGTGAAGGATGTCCATCCAGTGGACCAAATGCACATGCACAAGTAAATAGGGGAGATGATATTCTCCACCTTTACAAACACCTCATTGACTACAAAATTGTAGGTGTCTTTGAATAACATTCAATCCCAATTGAAGCTAGAGAAAATCTCCTCTTTGGCCAAAGACAACAAGATCAAATCACTAGAAGAATTGGTGTTGAAGATTGGGTATGACCCAACAAATGTTAAGGAAGCTAAGGAATTATTGAAGAAGAATAATGATGATATAACATCATTGAGAAAGAAATTGAAGCTTCCATCTACAGAAGATTCACAAGCAAAAGAGGTGGCTAAAACTGAAGGCCACAAAGAAGAAATGTTGAAGCTTCTCATGGAACAAAATGCATAGATAAGAGAGATGGAAAAAAAATGGATAAACTGATAAAGGAGAAGGAACGTAGTGTATAGATGGCCATGATCCCACTGGAGGAAGACCCTCTGATAGGAATTAGAACAACAAAAGCAACTACATCAATAGATATTCCATCAACAATCCCAGTACAAGTTTCAGATGCATCTGAGAGACTTCTGAAGTCTATGGAAGACATGTCCCTCCAAGGGGAGGAGATCGAAAAACTGCAAGAAGAGGTAAAATACCTCCAAGAGCTGAAGTCTATGTTCCAGGCTAGTCACCATGCAGAAATGCATAAGTCTCAACTACTTAGTCAAGAACTACATCAACTACAGAAAGAGATTGTCATGGCAAAGACCTTAGCCCAAGCTAAGGAAAACATCTGGGTGGATAGCAACAATTCTATGGAAAAAATCTATCCATCCATACAGATCATCTTTGAATAACATGAATTGGTACAGAAGGCCAAATAAGCAATTGGGAAAATCAAAGAAGATCTAGGAGAAATACCTACAGAGGCCACTGAACTCATTAGATTCCTAAACTCCAAAAAAAAGAAGGAGTTAGAAGAAATGGAAATTGAATACAGGACAATGACCATCTTTGAGATCAAGAAGGTCCTGACCAATAAAGGATTGATGTTGCATCTAGAAGAGAAGGCTCAAGTGATGGACATTGGAGTGCAAAGATGTTTAAGTAAGATTTAAGTGCTACATAAGAAAGGTCTCCTTGGACTATTAGTACTTAATGACAAACTAATAACTCTGTCAGATTACAAATAGAAAATCAGTGCAGTGGAAAAGGACAGTTCCAAGTTTGCAGGGATACATGGAAGCATTACTAGTAAATATTTCCTAGAGACATTACATTTGGACATGAGTATTCAACATGAGATAAAACATATCTTCATCACCAAGCCTACTTTTTCCAAGTATACCGAAATGGATGAGATATACATAAAGTTACTCAAGGTTTTCATCCCAAGTAAAAAGAGATGGGAAGATCTATGCTCTTTACTTGAGTAAAGATAATTTTTAGGTTCGAGTCAGCATGGAGCAACTACCCAAAGTCAAAGATATGAGTCACCAACTACTTCCACAAAATCAACACCAAGGATCCGAACAAATCAACATAATTGCTATATTTTGTAATTTGAGATATAATTAGTTAGATATTTCCTCCATAATATCCTAGTAATTTATGATAGGATTTTATGTAAATAGTTTATAAATACTTCTTCCTTTGAAGCATTGAGGGTTGATTTTTGCACCCATGAGATATTGTGTAATTTTTTCAAAGGATCGACCAGTAATAAAATAGGCTTATTCACAGGATTCTTGTATCAGATTGTTGGTGATGTCTCTCTCTCTCTTTGTTAAATGTTTTCTTATTCTCTATGATCATTTATGTATTTCAAATTCTAATCATTAAAATAAAGTCAATAGAACAAAATTTATCTTGTATACTCTGTCTTTGGTCTTTTAATGACCTGCATGTTTTCATCGGAAATTGAGTAAGGGAATTCTTAATTGCTCCTTTTCTTGGTGGATTTTCCCCTCTTATTCTATCTTATTCATTTCATTTAATATCAATAGATCCAACAATTTTACTACCCTGCCCTGTGAAGAAAACCTCATAAAAATCTGAATTTGATCCTCATCTTTAAATACATACCCCATAGCCCAATGGAAAATTAAACATTCATTCAACCAATTATTACAAACAAACAAACAAATCCAAACTATCATAACTAGCCTAACATTTAAAACTCAAACAAATCTAAATCATATAGAGAGATCCCTCTCTGAAGATGGCAGGGCTAGATCCCAGCTCCAAAATTGGTTTTGGTAGTTACCTTTGTCAATTTCTTCTACCCTTATACAACCTCTGGAAATTACAGAGTGATAACATAGTGGCGACCATACTGGGGAATGAACAAATTTTCCAACTTTATAAATTGTTTTCCCTAAGTAAGAAAACTTCATTTCTGAACAATCAAAGATCTAAAATTCAAGAGATAAATGTTTAGATGTTGTTAAAATTTGTAAATAATTAATTAGGTTTCTAAAAGTTTAAGTTCTGGCTCCAAAAACAATTCATACCAGATCTCACCCTGATAAAAAACCTGTAAAAGTAGTAGATAATCTGGAAAAATTAAATAGAAAAATAAGTACAACAGAAAGTCAAGGGAGTAATAGTCCTCTTCCTAGGGCCACCTCTCTTCCATAGAAGTTTTTTACAACCCAAGACATCCAGTTTGATCTACCTTTTGAGGATAGCCTTTTCAGAACCAAATCTGATAGCTTTGTGGATGAAACAATTTAAGATCAAGCTATCCTCCAACCTAGAACCCCTGAAAGACACTCTCATGGAGTATATCTTGATCATCAAATCCTTCAAGATTTTGAGAAATTACAAAATCTAGCATCAGAATGTGATCAAGATTTGCATAAAGCCTACGTTCAACAGTCTGTTGAACTATCTTCCCTATCCATATTTGCCTCTTCTATCAATCCTAAATTGTCTCATCCTATATCTTCTAGCCCTACTTCTTCCTTATCTTCCACCACTTCTCCAACGATTATATAGGTTACCATCCAGCCTACTAAATGAGTTCCTTCTATCCAACCTCCTCCACCAATCATGGAAGAAAGATATGCTCCCCTTGTTTTGGCTCCTCCCTTACATAATATGCCCCAGGATTATCAAACTAGGATTCCTCAGTTTTATGGCACTGGAAGCATGACTGCACAACAAAATGTTGACAAAATGAATGACTTCTTCAAGCTGCAAGAAGTAGATGAGGCAGATGTCCAAATGAGACTCTTTGCCCAAATTTTAACTGGTGATGTTAAGAAATGGTTCAAAGAATTACCAACTTCTAGCCTTAATGATATTACTGCCTTTCACCAGTCTTTTCTCAATAGATGGGAAGTAAAGAAAAATCCACTTCAAATATTATTTGAATATGAAAGTCAAAATAAACCAAGGGGAAAGTGTACAATATTATTGCACTCGCTTCAAAAATATTTATAATGAAATTCCAACTAACATTAAACCTCCTCAAGGCTTAACTTTGATTAAGTTCCCTGATGGTTTTGATGTTGACATGTCCTACCAACTGAGAGAGAGAAACCCTGCAATTTTGGAAGAAATGCAAAGATGTGCTGTGAGTGTAGACGCAAATTTGTTGGCTAAGAGAGCTAGACAAAGAACATAAAAGAGAGTAACTATCAAGGAAGAGCCATCCACTTCCACTGCTGATGTTAAAATAGAATCCTTAGTCAGAACTATGGAAATAATGATGGAAAGATTATAAATCACTGATAGAAACCCACCTAGAGAAAATCAACCTAGTCCTCAAATCAGAAATCCTAATTTCAGGAGAAATCCTCCCCAAATAAGACAAAAAGAACCTAGAGAACAAAGAGAACAAAGAGGTCATGATCAATAGATTAGGCCACCTTTTGAAGAAAACTATGCTGATGAGGGGAAGAAACAATTGAGGGACTTGATGATGTTCACATTAATCTTATGGGAATAAATGATAATGATTCTATTTTTCTTACCCAAGAAGAACAATATATTTTCCTTCTTTCACATACTGAAGTTGATGAGGAAGAATCAGAAGAACAATCCTTGGAAAATGCAATAATGGAAGTTCATAGGGAGTACAACTTGAGAAGTAAGAATTCCAATGATAACCCAACCAAGAAAGCTTCTGAATTTAAGAAGACAACAAATACACCTATCAAGAAAATTCATGATAGCCCTCCAAAGAAAAATTCAGAGGTCCAAACAAAAAGAGTATCTGACTCTGTATAAAAAACATCTCAAACTGATATTCACTCCACTAGTCAGCCCATAGACATTTCACATAAGAATGTAGTTGAGAAGACATATCTCCCTAATCAGAATAAAACACAAGCCTCATTCAACCTGGAAAGTGAATTGGAAAAACTCAAAATACCTACTCCTCTAACAAAATTGATGAATAAGAATGCTTACATATCACAAGTGATCAAAGACATGAACATATAACTAGGAGTAGGTACATACACAATGAACATTGTTGATGATCAACCAGAGTTGTTGTTTGGGCCTGAAGTTGATGACAAATCTGAAAGTGGTTATATTCCTCCTTTTTACATTAGCTTAAATATTCATGATAAGACTTTGCACAATGCCATGCTAGATTCTAGTGCTTCTCACAACCTTATGCCTAAGGCTGTTATGGAGAAATTAGGACTTGATATCACCAGACCTTACAAGTATTTATACTCTTTTGATTCAAGCAAAGTAAAATGCATAGGTCTAATCCAAGATTTGTGGGTTACTTTGGCACAAATCCCAGCCAAAATCATGGTAATGGACATTGTTGTTCTAGACATACCTCCAAAATATGGCATGTTGTTGTCTCGCTCATGGGGAGCCAAATTACAGGGTACCCTACAACTGGGCATGTCTTATGCCACCGTCCCATTATTTGGTCAATAGAGAATATTATACAAGGAGACACTGATGAAATACATGGTCAATAGTCAAGAGAAACCACATAAATACCCCTTATACTCTATTCATTCTGATATTGAATATTTTATTTTATATAATGATGGAGACATGGAAAGACAAATTTCAAATTTGGAGGATGATGTTTATAACATGGAGGAAAAAAAAAGAGTCCCTGAAGAAGATAAAACAGTGATGGTACAATCTCCAAAATATGACATGTTGTTGTCTCGCTCATGGGGAGACAAATTACAGGGTACCCTACAACTAGACATGTCTTATGCCACCATCCCATTATTTGTTCAGCAAAGAAGATTATACAAGGAGACAACGATGAAATACATGGTCAGTAGTCAAGAGAAATCACATAACTACCCCTTATACTCTGTTCATTCTGATCTTGACTCTTTTATTTTATATAATGATGGAGACATGGAAAGACAAATTTCAAATTTGGAGGATGATGTTTATAACATGGAGGAAAACAAAACAGTCCCTGAAGAAGATAAAACAGTGATGGTACAATTTGATGAACCAACTGAACCTCTGTGGATTTTATAATTTGATGGTGTTGTCAGCAAGGAAGGATCAGGAGCTGGAGTGTGGGTTTCAAATTCAAAAGCAATATATACAGAAATCCATTCCTACAAATTGAATTTTCAGTGCACCAACAATATAGCTGAGTATGAAGCATTAATGCTAGGTTTGAAATTGTTAAAAAATCTTGGTGCTAAGAGAATTTCAATGAGAGGTGATTCTGAACTCATAATAAAATAGGTCAAAGGTGAGTACTTTGCTAAACACCCAAGACCAAGGGCCTACATAAATGATGTTTTAGATTTCTTGCAGTGCTTTACTGAATATGATTTGCAGGTGATTCCCAGAGGCCAAAACATACTTGTTGATGGTCTGGCTACCTCAGCAACCACTTGTAAAATAACATTTCATCCTAACCGCTAGTATACAATTGAGGTGAAATGCAGACCTACTGTCCCAGAAAATATCACGTATTAACAAGTTTTTGGTAATGATGAACATATTGATGATTTTCTGCAATCAAAAAATGAGTTTGAATGTGAAAATATTGATGTGGATAGTGATGATGAAAAATAAAGTGTAGATAAGATAGATGTAGAAGAAATAAATGAAAAACACAAAAATCTAGATTTTTTGCAATTAAAGGATAATATTGTTCCTAGAGGATTAATCTCACTGGAAGAATTGTTTCATTTTGATGATGTAGCTAAAAAACCAAAAATTGAACCTATTGGGAAAGAAGTTGAGCACTGTAACATAGGAATTGAAAAGCAACAAAAAATGATTAAATTGTCCAAATCTTTACCTCCTTCTAAAAAACAGAAATATATAGAATTGTTCAAAGAATTTATAGATGTTTTTGCATGGAGCTATGAAGATATAAAATCCTATGATACTAACATTATACAACACAAAATTCCCATAAAAGAAGATCAAAATCCTTTCAAACAAAAACTTAGGAGAATTAACCCAAAGTTGATGCCTCTAATTGAAAAGGAAATAAATAAGATGTATGATGCTAAAATCATTGTCCCATTAAGGTTTTCTAAGTGGGTGTCCAATTTAGTCCCTACCAGAAAGAAGAGTGGAGAAATAAGACTGTGTATTGATTTCAGAAACCTCAATAGAGTCTCTCTTAAGGACAACTATCCCTTGCCCAAAATGGACCATATTTTGCAGAAGGTAGTTGGATCTAGTAGAATTTCTTTGTTAGATGGTTTTTCTAGTTACAACCAAGTGTTAGTCCACCTTGATGATTAGGAGAAAACAACATTTACTACACCTTGGGGCACTTTCATGCATGTGAAAATGCCTTTTTGTTTAATGAATTTCAGGGCCACATTTCAGAGAGAAATGGATATTGCTTTTGTGGATGAACTTGGAAGATTCAATGTAATATACCTGGATGACATAACTATTTTTTCAAAAACAGATGAAGAGAACTTACTCCACCTTAGATTTTTTTTTTGAAAAATGCAGGAGATTTGGAATCTCACTAAATCCAAAGAAAAAATTGTTTGGTCTAGAGGAAGGTAAACTATTAGGACACATCATATCTAAGGATGAAATCAAAATAGATCCTAGCAGAATTGAAGCCATTCATAAAATAGATCATCCTAGAAACATAAAAGAGTTGCAGTCTTTCATAGGTAAAATAAAATTTCTAAGAAGATTTATCCCTAACTTGGCAGAACTTATCAGAAACATAACAAATATGTTGAAAAAAGATACACAAATAAAATGGACCATAGAAGAAAAACATTCCTTTGATCAGGTGAAAGATGCCTCGACACAAGCCCCTGTGCTTATCAGTCCTGATTATACAAAAAAAATCCTCCTATTCTATTTTTCCTCTGAGCATACCATTGCAACGGTTCTTTTGCAGAAGAAAAATGAAGGCCATGAAAAACCTATTGCTTTCTTCAGTAAATCCCGGAGAGATGCTGCATTGAATTATAACATCATGGAAAAGCAAGATTTTTCTTTGGTAAAAGCAATTAAAGATTCCAGAGTATATATTCTCCTCTCACATATTATTTCTTATGTCCCTAATGTTGCGGTGAAAGATATTCTGACTCAAGACAATCCAGATTGCAAAAGGGGTAAATGGATTGTTGTGATCCTTGAATATGATATTGAGATCAAACCAACCAAGCTTATCAAGGGTCAAGGATTAGCCAAACTGATGGATGAGTCAAAATTTCATGCGTTGGATATTAATTTTCTAGCTGCAGTTGATGAACAAGAAGAGTAGGCGACTCCCCAAGTTAAAGAGGTTTTATCAAACTCTCCCTGCTATGCAAACCTTATTTTTGTTTTACATCATCTACAAGCTCCTCCTAGTTTAACTAAAATTGAATCTAGATTTTTGAAACTCAAAGCGATGAAGTATTGTATTTTAAATGGAAATCTGTATTGGAAAGATGCTGGAGGTATTCTACTAAATTGTTTGTTGAAAGATGAAGTTGATAAATCTTTGCAGGAATTCCATGAAGGAGACTGTGGTGGACATATGAATTGGAAGACTACTGCCAATAAAATTCTTAGATCTAGTTTCTATTGGCCAAATTTATTTGCAGATGTCCACAAGAAAGTGACCTCTTGTCATAAATGTCAGATCTTTGAAGGCAAAAGGAAACTTCTTCCTTTACCCTTGAAGCCAATTTCAGTTGAAGCTCCATTTCAACAAGGAGGTTTGGATTTCATTGGAAAAATTCACCCACCTTCATTAGGCCAACACAAGTGGATTCTCATAGCCACTAATTATTTCACCAAGTGGATTGAAGCTATACCCACCAAGAAAGCCACTGATGTTGTGATCATCAAGTTTTTGGAAACTAACATTCTTTCTAGATTTGGTTGCCCCAGGAAAATTATCACTGACAACGTGGTAGCATTCAAATAAAAAAATATGATAGAGTTTTGCAGTAAATATCAGATCACCTTAGGACACTCTACAACCTATTACCCTTGGGGCAATGGATTAACAGAGTCTTCAAATAAGAGGATGGTCAACATCATCAAGAAGTTGCTGCATGACAACAAAAAATCATGGCACAATAAGTTGGTACATGCACCATGGGTGGACAAACTTACTACAAAGAGGTCAATTGGTATGTCTCCATACCAGTTGGTTTATGGAATGGATGTTGTCTTTCCTACTTCTTTAGGTGTTCCTGTCATGAAATTATTGCAGGAAGTACAGGTAGAACCAAATGACATCCAAAGAATAATTAATCAAACTATACAGCTTCAACAGTCAAGAGAAGAGGTCTACAACCAAACTCAGGTGATTCAGGAAAATATCAAGAAAATCTATGAAAAAAGGACCAAGGCTAATGACTTCTAGTTAGGAGAAAAAGTACTAAAATGGGACTCAAGGAATGAAGAAAAGGGAAAACATGGAAAATTTGAGAATCTATGGAAAGGCCCATTCATAATACATGCCTATAGAGGAAGCAATGCATTTTTGATCAAGGATATGGATGGAGTAGATCTGCTAGGAGGACCTGTCAATGGCAGAATGCTCAAGCACTATGTTTCACAGTGAATAAAAGTTTTTCTCACTCATTTCATTGTAAATACCATTTTACTTTTTATGTCAGGTGTGGGTGATTTTTATCATTGGTTGAAGCTCGAAGATAAGGCCCTAAGCCCCTGATCAGTGTCACCAAATTTACATTTACAATAAAGTTAATCAGAATGCAGGAAGGTACTAAAGAAGAGGATTCAAGGAAACATGTAGCTAGTTCTTGGCACCTCACAAGGAGAGCACCATCCCCAAGTGGAGCCACTGTTATAACCCTATATTTCATAGTATCACCTGGTGATTAGAATTTCTTCCTCTAGTCATATTTCATTGAAAATAATATTTTATTCTGCAAATGATTTACAAAAAGAAAAAGAAAAAGAAAAGAAAAAAAAAGAAAAATAAAAGAAAAGAAAAGAAAAGGATAAAAATAGAAAAAGTGAAAAGAGGGTATAAAAAAATAATAATAAAAGACAAAAATAAAAAAGAGAAAATATAAAACCCCATGAAAAATAAATTTGGTTTGAATCATATTGTATAATCATGATCAAACTTTTTGAATTTATGTCGATAGGTTAGTGAATAAGTTTGGTCAAACAGTTTAAACTTGGCCAAATTAGCTAGATTAGAGTAATAAATAATCCAACTGTCTAAGCTGGATTAATATGATAGATGACTAGGTTAGGAGTTAGGTTAGTGATGTCTATTTCAATAAAAGTTGAAAAGAGATTGTTAGAATACCCTTTGTTTGAGTAAATTTGGATATTTTTATCTTAGGAAACAAGACCATGGTGTAAAAGTGGGAAAGGGTAAGCTTAGCGCTACCCATTGTATGTTTTTATCCTAAGTTTTCTAATGAATAATAATTTTTGTCACATAGCGACTAAATGTTGCACAAGTTTCAGATGTAGAATCCAACAACGCCAGGATCAACGGTCCTCAGAGCGTTTTGGACCCCCCGACCTTTCCGCCTTTAACGGTGGGGCGGGGCCTGAAAAAGTGATTTCCCCCCCGCTGGCCCCACCTTACGTGTTACTCTCACAATGTTTCAGAACCCCCCTCTCAAATCCACTTACAACCTATGCCCCCCCTCCAGAATCCTGCCAAACCATTACCCAATACCACTCACCTCACTCCGCCATCATACCCCACTACCACTAGTCACACGCCACATCCCACATACCCGTTAGCCAATCAATTCCCTCCCCGTGATCGTTAATCACCCCATCATCATCTTGCGCCGTAACAGACACTTCCATTGCGCTGTAAAACCTCGTTTCTTCGCCCTGTAACACTATTTTCCAATACATACACTGTGGACACCGCGCCAAAGCCAACTTTCAAGCCAACTGCCACAACTGATCACCGTCAACAAACACAAATTCACCCAGGTAATTACAGTCCGCCATTACTCTACCTTATAACTTTATTAATCATGACTCCCAAAGACAAATTCGTTGAAACGTCTGAGAACCCGATTCTTCCTCCTCCTATTGACCCAGATCATATTCCCTTGGTAGATAAGGATTACAAGATCACAAAGCTGAAGTGTGAATTCAACTTCTTCGAATTACAATCTTGGCTAAAAGATATCTTCCTATATCAAAGCGATGAAATTGGACTTTGGGAGTCCAATTTGCCTCTGTATATGTTCCCTAAGACCTTCCACTTCTCTGAATTTGCTTTGAGATGCCAAGCTCATTATCTGCCTGGCCAAAGGGTCATCGCTTCCTCTTCTGGTGAAACCCTGTTCACTATTACCCCCGATTCCATTGAACATATGCTACAAATCCAAAGAAGCAACCCCACAATCCAATTTTCCATCGAGGCCCTGAACAACCTGTACCAAAAGATCACCTTCCCCCCAAAAACCCAAATTTTCGAGATTTTTCTACCAAAAGACGCTCAATTTCCCAAGAAAAATTCCCCCTATCCATCCCCCATCTTCTTTTTCAGGGCCAACCATATCATTTCCATTTGCTGTTACCTGTTAGTATACTTCTCAGATGAATGGATAGATGAGACTATCTTAGGTTTTTTATGCATTTTTTCCACAGAAGAAAGAGTCACAGTTCAATTTTATTTCAATCAGTTTCTGGCTGATAACATATATGATTATCTTTTCAGGTTTTCAATAGAAGGAATGCTCAGATATTCCTCAGTCCTGGTATATTTGTTCTTGTTTTTCCAGTCATATAGGTTTCCATGTTCCCTTCAGAAATTAAACCAGGAAGGAAGCCTACAGTCAGTGACTTCATGGACCTCACTAGTGAGGAAAAATTCAACTGAATTCAGCTTCAAGGACTTCACAGACTAGTTCTATCATCCAGTTATTTGCATGTTGAACAACAATATAGAGCTAAGAATCAATGAGGAAATTCATAGAATCCTTCACCTCTCTGATCTAGCCAAAATAGGGGATTGGTGTTTATACCAAAACCACACTGAGATAAGAGTGTATGGATGTGAGCTGCCACCATACAGATTGCCAAAATATCTCCCTGTAAGGATTTTTGCACTGGAATACATAAGGCAAATGGTGAAATCTAATGATATCCATTTTGTTGCAGTAAAGAAGAAACAACATCTCAGAATCAAGACCCAAATTGGCCCTTTTATATGCAACAACAGAGCTGCAGGAGAAGAGGCAAACAACCTCTTGAAACATATGAGTTTCACATGGACTTATGACCCATTTGGTGTCATCTCAAAGCTTAGATTCAAACAAAGAAGCACTCCTTATGCTCACATACAGAAGCCAAAAGTGGAAAATTATATGAACCAGACATCATGGCAAGAAAACACATTGTTGGAAACATAAGAACACCCTCCCCCTTTCACTGCTTCACGTACCAACACACCTCAAATGCAAACAAAAAAGAGAGTATGAGCTGAAGACTTCCAAGTCTACAGAAAAAGGGCCAAGACCAGTCACACACCAGACCTACTCAAAGAAGGAGAAATGCAATCCACCATAGTCATGGAGGGACCACATTCCTCAACCTTTTCAGATAGTCAATTCATAGTGTCCACATATTCATCTAAAAAACAAACATACACTACTTTGTCAGCTGAATCATCTCATGAGCAAATAGAGTCAAATATCTTTGACAAGTACAAACATATCAAACAGAGAAATGAACTCCTCAACAACAACACATATAATTAGTTCTGGAAGCAAACCTCCACTGATCAACATAGACTTCTGTCAGCATTTGACACAGAGAAAGGAAGAATGAAAATGGCATTCTTGCAAGCACAAGTTCCTCATCCCAAGACAACTACTGACTACAATAAGACTTCCTTTGAGTTTGATGTGAAGGATGTCCATCCAGTGGACCAAATTGACATGCACATGCAAATAAGGGATATGATATTATCCACTTTGACAAACACCTTATTGACTACTTCAAAATTGCAGGTGTCTCTAAAAAGCATTCAGTCCCAATTGAAGCTGGAGGAAATCTCCTCTTTGGCCAAAGACAACAAGATCAAATCACTAGAATAATTGGTGTTGAATATTGGGTATGAACCAACAAATGTCAAGGTATATGAGGCATCCTTGAGAAAGAAAATGAATCTTCCAGATACAGAAGATTCAAAAGAAAAAGAGGTGGCTGAAACTGAAGGCCACAAAGAAGAAATGTTGAAGCTTATCATGGAACAAAATGCACAGATAAGAGAGATGTAAGAAGAAATGGATAAATTGATAAAGGAGAAGGAACATAGTGTACATATGGCCATGATCCCACTAGTGGTATTCCGTCTGACATTAATTAGAATACAAAAGTAGCTACATGAACAAAAATTCCATCAACAATCCCAGTACAAGTTTCAGATGCATCTGAGAAACTTGTGAAGTCTATGGAAGACATGTCCCTCCAAGGGGAGGAGATTATAAAATTGCAAGAAGAGGTAAAAAAACTCCAATATTTGAAGTCTATGTTCCAGGCCATTCACCATGCATAAATGCATAAGTCTCAAAGGCTTAGTCAACAACTATAGTAGCTACAGAAAGAGACTTTCATGGCAAAGACCTTAGCCCAAGCTAAGGAAAACATCTGGATGGATATCAACAAATCTATGGAAGAAATATGGCCATCCATACAGATAATATTTGAACATCATGAATTGGTACAGAAGGCCATACAAGCAATTGGGAAAATCAAAGAAGAGCTAGGAGAAATGCCTACAGAGGCCACTGAACTCATCAGATTCCTAAACTCCAAAAACAAGAAGGAGTTATAAGAAATGGAAATTGAAGACAGGACATAGACCATCCTTGAGATCAAGAAGGTCCTGACCAAGAAAGGATTGATGTTGCAGCTAGAAGAGAAGGCTCAAGTGGTGGACATTGGAGTGCAAATATTTTTCAGTAAGATTGAAGTACTGCATAAGAAATGTCTCCCTAGACTATTAGTACTCAATGACAAGCTAATCACTCTGTCAGATTACAAATAGAAAATTAGTGCAGTGGCAAAGGAAAGTTCCAAGTTTACATGGATATAGGGAAGCATTACCGGTAAAGATTTCCTAGAGACATTATAGTTGGACCTAAGTATTCATCATGAGATAAAACATATATTCATCACCAAGCCTACTTTTTCCAAGCATACCGAAATGGATGAGATATACAAAAAGTTACTCAAGGTTTCCATCCCAGGTAAAAAGAGATGGGAAGATCTATGCTCTTTATTTGAGTAAATATAATTTCGAGGTTCAAGTCAGCATGGAGCAACTAGCCAAAGTCAAAGATACGAGTTACCAACTACTTCCACAAAATCAACACCAAGGATCCGAACAAATCAACAGAATTCCTATATTTTGTAATTTGAGATCTAATTAGATAGATATTTCCTCCATAATATCCTAGTCATTTATGATAGGATCTAATGTAAATAGTTTTATAAATACTTCTTCCTTCGAAGTATTGAGGGTTGATTTTTGCACCCAAGAGATATTGTGTAATTTTTTCAAAGGATCGACCAGTAATAAAACCGGTTTTTTCACAGGATTCTTGTGTCAGATTGTTGGTGATGTCTCTCTCTCTTTGTTAAATGTTTTCTTATTCTCTGTGATCATTTATGTATTTCAAAATCTAATCATTAAAATAAAGTCAATATAACAACATTTATTTTGTATACTCTGTCTCTGGTCTTTTAATGATCTGTATGTTTTCATCGGAAATTGAGTAAGGAAATTCTTAACTGCTCCTTTGCTTGGTGGACTTTCCTCTCTTATTCTATCTTATTCATTTAATTTAATCTCAATAGATCCAACAATTTTACTACCCTTCCCTATGAAGAAAACCTCATAAAAATTTGAATCCGATCCTCATCTTTAAATAGAGGCCCCATAGCCCAATGGAGAATTAAGTATTCATTCAACCAATTATTAAAAACTGTTGGCATAGGGGTAGACCCAGGGTTCAATTCTTCAATAACACACCAAAAAAACCCTAACTACCGGCCCTTTCGTCAATGCCTGCAAAGGAGATGAAGTCTCACCTGAGGTAGAGGCAGGGGTCGTTGCAGGACTCAAATGTCTACAACCTAGTCAAGACACAGATCTATGATTACACCACTGTAAAAAAGCACTTAACCATTATCATTCATCACTATTTAACCCTTATTCACATCACAGATTCAATCCCTAGTTACAAAAAAGCGCAGTAACCAGATCTAACACATCTAAGCACTTAGCATATGGAAAGAGATCATATCTAGATTTCATTGACATCACTAAGCACTTAATCTATCATACCAGATTCATCTAAACATTCATTACTACACTGAGCTTAAATTATATGAAAATTATAACAACCATAATGCACAAAGCAACCATAACACAGGATATACGTGGTTCACCCCAGCGTGGGGCTACATCCACCAACTCTTCTCTTCTTTATTATCTTCTCTCAATCTTCTACAAGCACAGGGCCCAAAAAACCTACTCCGCATAGGACAGGAGATCCGCGTGCACCTCACTAGATCCTCCTTCCCCAAGCTAGGTTTAAGGACAAAGCCTTCTTACAATCACTTACACTTAGATCTGCAAGTCTTAACACATAGTATGCACAAATCCTCTAGCTCCGCACTAAGTCGATTCTACTAGGTCTCTTCACTTAGCACACTGTCCCTTTCTTACATCGCCTAGATTTCTATTTATACATTACAAAATGGGCCTAAACATGGTTAAACCCATGGATCGACATCCCATACCTGTTACATAAATCCTAAACCCAAAAGTGCCCTAAAAAGGGGTCGAGATCCCATGATCTCCTCTTCGACTTGCGCTTTGCCTTCGACCAGCCTATCGAAGTCCCAAAAATGGTCAAGCATGACCAAGGTTCTCCAAAACTTGGTCAAGGGCCAACATAAACAAACAAACAAATTCAAACTATCATAACTAGCCTAACATTTAAAACTTAAACAAATCTAAATCATACAAAGAGATCCCTCTCTGAAGTTGGTAGGGATAGATCCTAGCTTCAAAAGTGGTTTTGGTAGTTACCTCTGTCAATTTCTTCTACCCTTATACAACCTGTGGAAATTACAGAGTGATAAAAACACCTTCTTCCATATATTGCCTCAAAAGGACTCATCTTTAAAGATGTTTGGTAAGCATTATTATAGGAAAAATCAACCAAATGCAGTTACTCCTCCCATTTAATTGGTTTATTCATGACGTATATTTGAAGCATGTCTTCTATTATTTGGTTTTTCCTTTCTATTTTCCCATCTGACTGTGGATGATAGGTAGTGCTAAAATTTAACTGTGTGCCCAAGCCTTCTAATAGGCCTTTCCAAAACCTTGATGTAAACTTTGAAACTCTGTCATATATGATTGTGGTAGGTATTCCATGCAGTTTGAAGATTTCTTTCATGAAAATATATTCAACATTTATTGCTTTGAATGTGGAATTTATAGGAATAAAGTGAGCAACCTTGCTCAATTTGTCCACTACAACCATGATGGCATCATGTTGTTTCAATGTCTTCAACAATCCTTTGATAAAGTCCATGTTGATCACTTCCCATTTCCATTCAATAACGGGTAAAGGTTGCAACAAACTTGTTGGATGTTTATGTTCTGGTTTAACCAATTGACATTCCAAGCATCTTGCATTATAGTTAGCAATTTCATTTTTCACTCCAGGCCAAAAGTACTATTTCCTTACTGTAGTAATCATTTTCTGATAACCTGGATGTGTTGAGTAAGGTTTCTTGTGCATTTCATCCAAGATAAGTATTTTTGACTCTGCTGCGTAAGAGATGTACAATATATTCTTATAGATAATCAATCCTTCTTCAGTTATTTGATAGCCATCAAATTTTTGGTTTGGTGGCTCTTGTTGTAGGCCTTCCTTTGCTTGTAGAAAATACTCATCCTTATACAAGGCCTCTTTTGTCTTGGACTTTAGATTAGATTCACAAATGATGATAGCTTCCAAGTGTATAGCCGACAAACTTCTGCTAAGTGCATCTGCTACCTCGATCTCTTTTCCCTTTATGTGTCTGATTTCAAAATCATACTCCCTGATGAATGCTAACCATATTTCTTTTCTATCATTCAAGTGAGGCTAATCGAAAAGATACTTTAATCCACTGTGGTCTGTCAACAATACAAATTTTCTACCCATCAAGTAGTATCACCACATTTTCAGTGCATGTATTATGGCTGCATGTTCCAAGTAATGGGTAACGTAGTTCCTTCCACTCTCCTTCAATTTCCTATATTCATAACTTACCACCTGATTATCTTGCATAAGAACTCCACCCATTCCCTTTTTACATGCATTTGTACACACTATGAATTCTTTGGTTGGGTCAACAATATTTAGTACCGGTGCACTGGTTAGAAGATGCTTCAAATGTTGAAATCTTTCTTCACATTTAGTATACCACACAAACTTTACTCCTTTCTTTTGCAAAAAAGTTATGGGATGGACAAAATTTTAAAACCCCTATATGAATATTTTGTAGTGTCCTAATAGTCCCATAAATGACCTTATATCTGTCACATTCTTTAGAGTGGGCCAATTCATAATAGCCTTGATCTTTTCTGGATCAATTGATATTCCTTATTCCGATATGATGTGTCCCAAATACTATATCTACGTATGATAGAAATCACATTTACTAAAATTGGCATACAACTGATGTTCTCTTAGTGTCTTTAGAACTAATCTAAGATACTTCTCATGTTCTTCTTCTGATTTAGAGTAGATGAGGATATCATCAATAAATACCAATATAAACTTATCCAAATATTTCTTGAAAAAACTATTCATGAGATGCATGAAGGTCACATATGCATTGTTAAGTCCAAATGGTACCACTGTGAATTCATAATGATCATACCTTGTTATGAAAGTTGTTTTATGAATATCCAAATCTTTAATTCTGACTTGATGATACCCTAATCTCAATTCAATATTTGAAACCAATTTTTCTCCTTGTACTTGATCAAACAAATCATCAATTCAGGGTAAAGGGTACTTGTTTTTCACTGTTAATTTGCTCAATTGTTTCTAGTCAATGCATAATTTAAGGATACCATATTTCTTCTTCACAAACAATACAGGTGCTCCCTAAGGAGACACACTTGGTATGATATACCCTTTGTCTAACAAATCCTTCATTCACATCTTTATTTCCATCAGTTTGGGTGTACTCATTCTGTACAAAGCTCTTGATATAGGTGCAGAACCATACATGAGATCAATTAAGAAATCAATATCTCTTTTAGGAGATATATCTGGTATCTTTTCTGGAAAGACATGCTTAAATTCTTGGAGTCTTGGATAGTCTTCAATATTTGACTCTTTGTTTTCTATTGACTCTAATACATGAATTGCATATAACTGGAAACCTTTTCTGGCACTCCTTTTTAACTGTAAGGATGAAATCTGTCTAATAGAAATGGTTCTCAGAGTGTCTTTAACCAAACTTGAATTCCCTTCATCATCTATGCATTCAAAGGTCTTATTTTAGAAACCCAACTTTACTTTATGTGTTGTTAGCCAATCCATGCCAATTAAGGCATCATACAAACCCAATGGTAAAATATTCAAATTCACCCTTGTAAGTAGTCCATTCATTTCCACTGGGTAATCTTCTATCAATTCACTAACCTTTCTCTTTACTCCTGTAGCCAAATGAACTAACCAAGCTTTCTTCTGTTTTCTTTCATGAAGTATACATGTATCAACAATCTTAGGTGCAATGTAGCTATGATAGATCTATGATCAATTACAATAGAAATAGCTTCCTTAGAAATCTTAACATGAACTTCCACCATTGAAGCCTAGTGTTCTACCTATCAATATTCTAATGAAACATATATTTTTGGAATAGTCTTGGATACATCATTCACTGTCGCAACTTCTTGTATAGTATAGGTGGTCTTCTTAGTTTCCTACCTATGAGGACAATCCTCGAGCATATTCTCTTCCCCACATCCCCAACACTTGAGAGGCCCTTTCCAAGGATCCCTTGGCTTTCCTACTATTGACTTTGTTGGTTTGTTCCCACTCTGAGATGGAAAATTCTGATGAACATTGCTTTGTGTTGGATGGTTTGGTTTAAAACATCTTGATTGATTCTTAAACTACAAAGGTTTAAATCCTTTCTTCCTCTGCTCAAACTTTTCCTTTTTCTTTTCCTTCCACATCTTGTTGAATTCTATTTTTTTCTTGCTCTGCTCATAACAATAATTACCCTTTCTTATTGTGTCATCAAGAGTCTTAGGCTCATCAAAATCAATACTGTCTCTGTATGATTGAGGAAACCCAATAAGGAAATGGTGAATCTTTTATATATGGAACATGCCTTAGTAGTTCCAAGATTTTTTCTTGCATAATCATCCATAGTTAATTGACCCAATTTTATTCATGAAATTTCTTGATTTTCCCGTCATAATACCTCTCAGATAAATACTTCTAACGAAAGTAATTTTTAAATAGTTTCCAAGTGGTTTTATTTTCACTAAGCTTCTTTACATTTCTGAGATCCTCCCACCAGATAGATGATATGTCGTTCAAGTTGTAAATATCCACTCTAGCTTTCATGTTGTCAAAGTAATCATGCCCCTGAAAATACTTTCTCATACCAAGAAGCCATGCCTCAACTTCCTCAACGGAATTCACCTCATTATTAAAGGTAGGTGGTTTTATCTTCCTAAACTCCCCCTGTAAGTAGTCTTTGAAAATTTTCTTCTTCTTCTTGTGCCTAGAAGAAGGTTTGGAACCATTACTAATGGATTCATTAGAAGTAGCTGTATTCTGGATTGAAGAATATGCTCTTGTTTACATATCATCACTTGAGGTCCAATTTTTTATGCTAAGAGACCTCTTCCTTGAAGAAATTTTACTCGTGTTACTTGATATCTAACCATGTTGCATGTTTTTCTGAATCTTAGTCAAGATTTGTAACAGAACAACATTCAATTCCCTCTGTTCTTTTGGAGCTTTGATAAGTTTCTCATTATCTACTTTCAAAATTCTCATAGTCTCTACCATGTCTAGAGGAGTCTCTCTCCTCTCATGAGTTTCAGTGTCTGGAATGTGTGGTGTATCTTCCATGATGTGTGTACCCTGTCTTTTTCTTTCTCTGTTAAAAACCATGTTAGATAACAAAACCAAAATGTTAGTTTTTCTAGACATCCAAAATATTTCAAATTTTGATCCCATATAGCCCCAAGCGTTGTAAATTTTCTCTGATACCATTTATAACAACCCACATTTTAAAATATAAAAATATCATTGATAATTAAATAAAATCATTGTTGAAAAATTATAATTGATACAAAACACATATACCCTATCTCCTAAAACATACATAATCGAAAGACTCTCTTCACTAGTCAACATAAACTAATTTTATGATAAAGATTTTATTAGAAATTTAAAGAAACTCTGACTGTCGAGGTTCTTCTTTGACAAAAAACTTGGTCTGTAAGGTTGTTTGGAAGAGCTTCGAGGTAAAGTTTTCCATGTAAATTGTAATGGTATTATTTGCATCTATAGCTCTCATATAGCTTTCATAAAATGAGTTATGATGATATAGTTTGCTGGCAATCAAAGGGCCGAAGGTGTAGATAGATGCAATGGTACATATGAAGCCACATACATGATAATCCTCTTTTTTTTCAGCACCATGGCAAAGGTTCACAATAGAATTTTACAAATGGAAAACATATTCAAACATTGTGCTAGACTCAACTTCAAAATAGCTTAAAAATATATAGATCAAATTTAATTAACAAGCACACCACTTCTATAGAGAATCATAATGCTAGATGTAAGCAAAGACTAACTGTATACCAAGAAAATCCAATTTAGCATAATCTCAAAAACAAAAGTTGCTGGAAAAATATAGATGAAAATGGTGCCAATGTGAAAACTTTCCAACAAACAGTAAGGGAAACCCTACAAAAGAATTTCTTAATTCAAATCAAGAGGTAGTTAAAAAGATAACGCCCAATTTGAGTTGAATAGAGTAAATGTACATCATAAGTTTGAATTGATCAATGATTCTATGATTATGAGAATGTATGTTCAACTCCCTATTTATGTTGCTAGACCTAAAAGGGATTGATCAAATCATGGTGATCAACCAGTGCTAGCATTCCCACAATCCTTAAGACATTTAATAACCATATTTGTTTCATCAGAACATTATCAACAATGATTGAATCCTTTCCAAAACATAACATAAGACATATCACCTATTTGTGAGTTACACCTATGTAGATGTCAATTAACATAGTTCAAAGGTTATATTCCTTTTCAATTAACATTGAACCTTACTGAAATTGAAATCAATACATCTTAAATAAAGTGAGATTATTTATGTGAGTAATTACAATAAATTACTAGAAGAAAATACAAACAAAGCTTCATTGCAAACCATTCCCCTCTTAACAAAATCCTGCTAAAGATTCAAGGCTTAGTTACGGAGGATATAATTGAGCACATTCCTTGTGGACCAACCACAAGGAATTATATGCATCTATGGGTTAGGAGGACAGGTATATGACAAACATGGGCATGCTCTGGGATATAGGTTCATGCAATATCAATAGAGTGATGGATATAGTAGTACCTACAAGATACATGATGGTACATGACGATTCAGTGATAAGAATCAATATGTAGGGGTATTATTTGGCACACAATAGTATACATTGGAGTTTTGGGGAATTTATTCCAGGGAGACCTCCTGACAGAGTCCTTGAGCATACTATTGAGTTGAGGCTACCCAAAATCGGTGAGTGGATGGATGATCCTCAGGGAGCAACATATCTTCAGCTGGGATATCACCAGATGAGGACCAAGGAGAAAGATACTCACATGTATGCTTCCAGAATTCCTTATGATTTCTTGGTCATGCCCTTGGGGTTGACCAACGCACTAGTCACTTTCCAGTCTTGTAGGTAGTGGTAGAGGCATATATTGGTGTTATTTGATGCCCTCACTATATACATCAAGACATGGGAGGTTCACCTGATTCAGTTGGATGAGATAGGTGGCATTATGTCCATGACAAAGGTATTTTATTTGGATCATGTGATCAACACACAAAGTACATAGGAGGAGATCTAGATTTTTATGGATCGGTTCACAAATATTTCAGCAGGTATTGGGAGTGATGGAATTCCAATGTGGTGGTGGGATCCTAGAATTCATCGGAGTGATAGACTACTTCAGATTATGAGGATGATCAATGGGGTCATGTCAATGATTGGGATGCATCATTGTGTTGTGATAGGAGTTGTTGAGCCTTGTTCTATATGGCGAGGTAGATTTTCCCTCACAATACCCAAGATCAAGTCTATCCATGGGATGGTAGGATTTGAATTCACTATGATGATTTGGTGAGACATTATCCAAGATAATGAGTTCAATCCTTTCAGGGATTTCATCTTGGGGGTACAGGAGAGTAGAGTGCAATATGAGCATGGTTTTCAGATAGTTACGATTAGAGGCGTGTAACATTGGCATGATGGTTCCTCTCAGAGATTATATTGGGACCTTGTGACTGTAGTGTTTGATAACTCGATAGTTGATACATAGGAGATGGCCAATT
>JASDQU011402792.1:0-20260 GCA_032191745.1 Picea mariana | reverse complement strand
GGGGCAGAACAAGTGACATATCTATCTAGTGGATAGATGTTCAGAGTCCATGAGCATCCCATAGTCATTTCCAGTGATTGGGATAGACTTCCTCTTCCGATATGGAAGTGGAGTTGTAGGTTGTCACTTCACTTGGATGCTTATGCAGACTACTATTCATGGTAGTAGGTTCAACCTTTACTGATATTTCAACTCTGAGTTCCAGGAGAGGAGGATGCATACTGGGAATAATGGTTGGACGATCATGATCAGAGTAGAAAAACATCAACATGATGGTTCCTTTATGAGATTATCTTCAGAACTTGGGATTTCAACATTAGATAGTTCAACAACAAGAAGAGATGAGAGAGCTAGTTTTTTCTTTCATGAGATTGGTTCCCTAGTAGAGAAGTTCTTTGAGGGGTTGATCAATTTTTTGCAATATCGAGTTTCTATACTTACCAACAATATATAGTAGGCTTCTCATGTTAGTACTTTGTCCGACGACGAGCTGAGTGGAGGATGCTTCACATATTCCAAGTGAGTTTGGGACTCTAGTATCATTTTCAGTTTCAGTCAGGTTCATTTGATGGAGAGTTAGGTTGCGATGGAATTTCTTGAGGACAAGCAATCTTTGGGAAGGGAGGAATGTAATGTACCCATTTTTAGGTTCCCCTGTTCTGCAGTTGGAGGTGATTTCTGAGGCTTGTCAATGAATAAAAAGGGATTCAGGAGGGTTTATTTGATGTCACTTCACTAGGAGGTGTTATATTTTTAAAGTGACATTCAAGTGAAAAGGTGATAATGTAACTTTTAGATTAATAGTTGCTTAAACATTAATAAAAGTGACTTTTAATCTTTAAGTGAAAATTAAAAGGGAAACAAGGGTCATGAGGATTAATTCAAAGGGGAAATTTCTAGAAGGGGCATCAAAGAAGAATAAAAGGAGGGGTAGTGCTTCACTTTCTCATTATGTTTTGGATTGATCTCTTTGGAGTTCTATTGGAACCAAGTTTTCGTTAGGGTTTGGAAAAACCCTTCCATTGTAGTTTAGTTTCGGTGGTGCAATATCCACCGTAGCTAGACAAGTAGGAGGATACATCCATGATCTTCATTGGAGGTTTATCTTGAGGGGAACGATCTCATATTTTTCAGTGTGGAGGAGGATGTGTCATCACTTGTGGTAGCAGTGGAATTATCTAGGTTTTTGGCTTGAGTTTGGGTGTGTTTTCATTGATTATAGTACAACTTCCATAAAAGCCATTAGAAATTTTTATTGTTATGATTGGGAATTTCATCCATAATAAAATACCACATGTTGTCTCTTCTATTTCACGTGTATTCTTAAAATGTGTTTGATGAAAGTATTTTATGAGAATGAATGCAAACTGTTTATAAAAATGTGTCAACCCTCTTAGAGAATAAATAACACTTATTGCACAGACAATATAATATCCCAACCTAGTAGATTTGGGGATATTGCATTCACACCATGCCTTAGAGTACATTTCATCGAAGTGAATATGCAAAAAATAGTCATAGAGGAAACACTTTAGAGTGCTTTGGGTTCAAGTGAAGTTGAGCCTATGAATTTCCCCACAGATCTTCTGAAGATGGTAGTGCTTGGTACCAATTGGCATGCCACTTTAAGTAGAGGTAAAACTCTTGTTTCTTCTTGTTGCATTTCATTTCCTTTAACAAGTTGTGCACACCAAGATTCTATGTATGGAAGGGAGAAGTCCTTATTGGAGGATTCTTTGCAGTGGATAAGTGCCTTGGATAACAACCAAGGGAAAACTTACAATCATATTTTCTATGTGGATTTGATCATCAATGGAAGGGTAATACAAGAATTCATGGATTCTAGTGCCTCACACAACTTTCTAAAGAAGGAGTTGGAAAGTGAACTCAGGCTCGGAGTTGGAACATGTGGTGTTTTAGTCAAGGAAATCAATTATAAGATTAAGGCATCAATTAGGGTTACATCCATAGTTCACATACTGTTGGACAAATGGAAGGGCCATGAAGACTTTATAATATTGGATATGGATGAATTTGAAGTCATTCTTGGGTAGGAATTACTAAGGAGAACATAGTCAGTTCTCATTCCATTTGTGTGAAATTTGGTGTCGCTAAGTGGATGGAAGACTTGTATTATGTGCTCAACAAAAAGGAATCCCAATGGAATGGTGTGTATTTTATCCACATTGAACATGAAGAGGGTAGCTAGGTGCCTAGAATTAAAACTTTTTGCAACAATAATTGGATAAGTGGATGAGGGTGGAGTGGAGACACCTATTTCGCTATCATTTTCCATTGTGTTGGATGAGTTTGCAAATTGAATTCCTGATTATTTTATTAAAGAGATTTGACTTAAATTCACCATTGACCATCTTATTGATCTTGAATTAGGGTTGAAACCTTTGATTAGATCTCCCTATCAAATTTTTGGACCCAATTTGGAAGAGTTGTGGAGGAAATTGATTGAGCTTGTTGATGTTGGATTCATCAGGCTTTCTAGGTCACTATATGGTGCAC
The DNA here is from genome assembly GCA_032191745.1 of Picea mariana. Lineage (NCBI taxonomy): Eukaryota > Viridiplantae > Streptophyta > Pinopsida > Pinales > Pinaceae > Picea > Picea mariana. The sequence continues at coordinate 17,743 of JASDQU011402792.1, read as the reverse complement.
CGATCCTCTTCCAAAATAATAAGGACACCACAGAGTTGAGGATGCTCTTGGACTATCATGCATTGAACAAGTAGACCATCACAGACTGACACCCCTTAGCTTTGGTCGCAAATTGCTTTGACAAGTTGGCTAAGGCCAAGTTTGTCTTAAAGTTGTACTTGAGGCAAGGATACTTCCAAGTAAGGATTGAAAAAGGAGATGAGGCAAAGATATCCATAGTGACAAGTTATAGAAATTTTGAGTTTCTTGTTATTCCTTATGGTTTTTGAAATTCTCTAACTACCTTTTGCACCTTGATGAATGATGCGTTCATACCATTATTGGAAAAGTGAGTGTTTGTCTACCTAGATGACATTGTGGTGTTCAATGAGAACATGGAAGATCACAAGAAGCATTTGGTAGAAGGATTTGAGGCACTAAGGAAGAACTGATTGTACTTGAAGAAGTCCAAGTGTGTCTTGGGAAGACCAAAATTCCATTCTTGGGCCATTGAATTGGAATTGGATGCATCCACATCGATATTGCAAAGAGAAGTGAAATTGAGGATTTGGAGGGACCGAGAACAATTCATGAGGTAAGGAGTTTCCTTGGTTTGGCTAAATACTACCATAGATTTGTTGAAGGTTACTCTAATATTTTGGCACCACTTAGTGAATTTTTGAAAAAGAACAAACCATGGAATTGGACATAGAAGTTCCAGGTAGCATTCTATGAACTGAAGTGCAAATTTTTTTTGGTACCTATGTTGAAATTTCCAAACTTTGAATAGTCATTTGAAGTGCAAACATATGCTTCATATTTTTTCATTAGAGGATTTTGTCATGAGAAGGTCATCTAGTGGCCTATAAGTGTAGAAAGATATATGATCACAAATGGAGGTACCTTGTTCATGAGAAAGAGATGACAATATTTTTACATTGCCTACAAGCATGGAGGCACTACTTGTTAGCCAAACCATTCATTGTCAAGATGTACAATGTGGCAACGAGTTACTTTGTTGCCCAACTGAATTTCTCACCGAAGCAGGAATTGTGGCAGGACTTCTTGGTATATTTTGACATGACCATTGAGTATCAATCAAGAAAGTTTAACTTAACAGTGTATACCTTAAGTAGGAAGGCACAAATTACATCCTTAGACGAGGACGCGTTGTTGGATCCCATGGGAAGTTAGGTGAAAATTTTCATAGACTTGCAAGAGAAGATCAAAGAGGGATTACACAAGGATCCCACAACTTTGAATAACATGAAGGAAGTGAAGGAAGGGAAAAAAGGAAGTTTTGGATGGATAATGGGATTTTGTACTTTGTTGATTACATCTATGTGCCTAAGTCATCTAACCTTCGTAAGGAACTCTTAAGGGATTTCCATGATTTTCCTTTGGAAGGGAACCGAGGATAATGAAGAACATTGGTGTTGCTGGAATGAGGTTACTATTTGGAACATGTGAGTTGAGACATGGAATAATATGTCTAGACTTGTCTTATGTACCAACAAGACAAGGCAAACCCTAGAATGCATAACAATCAACTACAACCTTTGTCGGTGCGAGAGAGACCTTAGGTGAGTGTCTATATGGAATTCATCACACAACTTCTAGTTTCACATGGGTATAATGAGATTATGGTGGTTGTTGACTGATTTTTGAAGCATGCAATCTACATGCCAACAAAGGTGTGTTGTGAAATATAAGAAGTTCTAAATTTTTTCTTTAATAATGTTGTGAAATATTGGGGTCTCCCATTGAACATTGTGTCAGATAGAGACACAAGGTTCATGGGGCAGTTTTGTACAGAGTTGTTTAGGCTTGTTGGAACCAAGTTGCTAATGAGTTCAAGTTATCATCTATAGACTGATAGGAAGACATAACATATCAATGGCCTTTTGGAGGATTACCCAAGGCATTTTGTTTTGTATATCAATTGAAGCGACCAAATTTTTTGGGTGCAACCTAGTTCAATTACAACGTACAAAATAATTTCACGACGAAATACATTCCATTTGAGTTGGAAAATGGGTAAGAACTAATAATACCACACACAATTATGCAATGCTACTATGGGAAAAACCCATTAACCTTAGGGTTGATGAAAGGATAGAAATATATATTGTAGATGGCTCACGTTCAGTTGAAAAATATAGTAGAAAGGATGAAGTGCTAGGAAAATCATGATAGGAGGGAGGAAAAGTTCCAAGTTGGTGACTTGGTCTTACTTAAGTTGGGAAGAGAGAAATTCAAGCCACCAAGTGGCATGACTGGTGCTTTTCTATGACAGTTTGAAGGACCATTCAATGTACTTGAGAAGATTGACAATGTCACTTACATATGGGAACTGCTAGACCACATGAGAGCTCACCATCCGGTTTTCCACATCATTCATTTGAAACCTTGTAGGATTGATGAAGGTGATTCTAGTAGAGTTGCACCATCTAGAACCCCTACATTGATCAAAACACCATCTAGAACCCCTACATTGATAAAAAATAGGCTAGAGTTGGAAGTGGAGGAGATACTTGCACATATGAACTCCTACTTCGGTAAAAATAAAAGGCATGAATACTTTGTCATTTGTAATGAAATAACTAAAGAGGAGAACAATTGAGAAAGGAAAGAGGCATTGTGGTAGTATGAAGTCAAGATCCAAGATTTTGAGATGTAGAAGCATGGGGGAGTATCGGTTCGACATTGCCAGGACAATAACAATCTTAGTGGGAGAGGATGTAAGGCCTATGCCTATGGATGGAAGTAGGTACACTACCTAGGTGGGAGTAAAGGGTTACCGTAGAAGGTTGCAATGCCAAATGTCACCTGCTCAATCAATGGATGGAGTGGTGAACCATTCCATGTTTCCTTTATACAAGTTGGGATGCCTTGGGTGCATGATCCATACATGCGAACATAAGAGGTGAATCATCCCTTAGCCATTAGAGTTACCTTCGGATGAACTTACACAATTGGACACACTTGGGTGTAGTTAGAAAGATGAACTAGGTAGGCTTGGGATGACTCAAAATAACTGGACAGATAGTTGATGAACATGTAACTAAAGTGAAGCAAGATGAGGAATGACACTAGGGTCCACCTTAGAATGAAGCCACTTGTAAGTGCATGACAAGTCTCATATAAAAAGGATGATTCCTTAAAGTGATAAGGCATAGAAGAAGAAGCAAGAAGCCATTAAAGAAGTGTAAGGGGTTTTGTGGTTGTGTCAAGTTCAAGGTTGGGCATAGTAGAACGAATTGTACTGGCTAGGTGACAAGAAGAAGAAGACATGACCTATAGGAGGCTGACCTATGGTTGCTTCAGGGGTTGGATTGGTAGTTCTTGTTGGAACTTGTGACTTGTGTAATTGTAGTCTATTCATGAGCTACAAGTAGTTGGTTTCACCCCTCTATTGTACATTGTAACATTCTTCTATAAATAAAGTTAAATCATCCAGCGTAAGTGTCACCTATACTTGTGTATTGTGGTTGCTTTACTTGGATGGATGTTATGTTTCTTGTGTTTCTTTGTGTTGACTAAGTCATAACATTGGCTAAGTATAAGTATTGTTAGGATTTTTTAAGGCTATGGTTGGATGTATACATATTGTTAGATGAACTAAGTTGTGCATCTAACTTATTGTAGCTTAAAGTGAAGTTATGGATAAAATTTAAGTGAAAAGGTGTAGTGGGGTTACAATAGGTGCAGGTTGGTCAGGACACTATGGTCGAGGCAAGGTAGTGTCACATGACTGGAGATGATGAAAATAATATTTTTTGGAAAGACTCTTAGGTTTGTAACACCTCCCCTCTTAAAAATGACTTTCTCTCAATTTTATTTTATTTTTTTTTCCAGCATGTTCGTGACCTTTGGGACTAGCCTATGGTTGAGAAATTGCGATCAAGGAGCATCTAAGCCGTCAAAATCACCTAGGGATTGCACTCGGCTTGGCCACACCAATCCTTAGCATGGATGGATTTTTAGGTGTCTCCTCCTAGTAGTGACGAGTTTTGAACCTGGGTTGCCATGCAGAACGAGTCCCATTGAAACTGATCACACTAGAAGGATTTGGCATGCTCTCAATTTTATTAACAAATAAAAGTTCTAAATAATAATTAAATAAACAATATCAAGAGAAATGATCAATTTAGTGTTTGTCTCCAACAATAATAAATAAATATTAAAATCAATGAGGATTTAGGTGTTTGTCTACAACAATAGATATATGTCTCATTTTTTTCCAAGGAAAAATATCGATTAATTTATTAGAGATAAACAAAATTACATTATCATAATACTACAAAGGGTATTTCCATCATCCCTGTTGGGTTAAAAACTGAAAGACTGAGAGGTCTAAGTCTGGACCAAAACTGTTTGATAGTGATATCAATAATGATTCAATAACTACAATTTTTTTTGCAGTGATTACATTTCAAGGGGTTACATGCCACCCTTTCATAAACCATAATCCAAAAAATATCAGCACCACTATTCACCAAAAAAGAAACTTCATAGACCAACATTTGCTTCCTGAAGCATTCCAAAATTCATGGATTATCATTGTAAAAGAGTCTTTCAGAAATACATCTCATAGACAAAATCCTAAAGACATGATTCATGAAGGTAAGTAGAAATGTGTTCATGTTGGGACTCTTTGATCACCCAATTACCTTCTTGCAGTTTGAGGCCGTCCTTGGATAACTTATCAACTCCCTTGTTATTTTCCCTGTAAACATGAGTGAACATGACATGATTAAATGAAGATTGCATAAGTTTGGCGTCTCGATAGAGGGACTGTAACAAGGAATTTCCTAGTACAACATCTCCATTCACCCATTGGATCACAAGGAGGGAGTCCCCTAGGACTTGAAGATGAGTGATTCCTTTTTCAATATTAAGTAATAAGACTAGTTTTAGGGTTGTAAGCTCAATTTGTTTGTTTAATGACTAGACAATGTCGTCTTTGAAGTTGATGGTACGATTTGAGAGAGGAATATTCCTTCCCCCGCTCCTCCTTTGGGTGGAGCTCCCTCGGATACTTTATTGAAAAAAAAGACCCAAGGGGTTTGAGTGTCAATAATCATGTTAGAATTTCGTGCATGCTGAGGGACCAATGATAATTGAGGAAATGTGCTTATGATATTCAAACTTCGAGATGCACATTTGAAGGGCTCAGTGTCCTTGTTTTCAAAGATTTTTATGTTTCTTACAATCTAAACTTTTCAAACTATGGTGAGGGACAATGCTTTGAAAGATTATATTTCTTTATCTTTATGCAAGTTTCTTAGAGCAACTTCAATTAAGATACATCTCATTTGTGATACAAAATTAATCATATTATTAACCTATTAACATTTTATAATAATTAAATAAACAATATAAAAAAATATCATAAATTAAATTTCTATATACAACTCAACTCTCTCTATCATATGTAAAAACATTACTCTATATCTTATATAAAAAAAATAGTAAATAATTTAACATCCTTAATAACATAAGGCTATCTTCTTATTCATAAATCTAAGGCGATATTATATTCATAAATATAGTTTAGAATATATTTGATTCACATAAAAAAAAAATTAAACACAATTATATAAGAAATGATAATAACATTGGTCAAATTTTTGTAAACTAAACCAAGTATCACTAATTTAGTTTACACTTCATTAAAACATCATATTTTTATATAATAGTTATATAAAAAATGCTATTAACTTTGATGATATTTTTGTACATTGATGTAAATACAGGTTGTAAATATGTGAGAAGATTCGGAGTTGTTTTGAATCTCAAAATTTTAAATGTAAATTATCATTTTTAATTTAAATTATTTATCATATTTAAATTTTTAAATAAAAAAATATTTTTATTTAAAAAATTAATTTTAATTTTAGAAAAGTTTATAATTTTTATTTTTATTTTCAAATATAAATTTTTAATTTTGATAAGTGATGATATTAAAAAGTTAAATGATAACTTTTAAGAGATGAAAGAAAATGATTGCTTATATAATTTAGAAATTTATTTTCAAATTTATATAACAAACTCATGTAATTATAATAAATGTTTTGGAAAGAAAAATGTATATTTGGAAAAATTAATAACAAGTTAGTTTTATAGAAGTAAATAATAATCATGTTTACAAAATACATATTCATAATGAGAATAGAAAAGGTTTCCAGAAAACTAAAATTTACAGAAATATGTGTTTTTCTTAGAAAAAAGTAAATTATATTAACTAAAATTTAAATTAGGTACTTGGGAAGAATATAAAACATAGAAGCACATTTTTCAAATATTTTCAACATTTCAGATTGTGGATTTACTAAAAAAAAAATTGCATAATTAAAAATTTGCATTCATCCACTACTTACATTTACATTTAGTAAACTTACATAAATTAAAAATATGTGCAAAAATACCTCTTCCCTCCTTCAAGTTGCACATTTTTAAAATTTTAATTAACTCTATAACGTGACATGAAAAATGGCTAAAATATTTCATGTTAACATTTTTCACAAATTTCTTCTAATAAGTATTCTTAGATTTCACAAAAAAAAGTTTTTTTCTCATAAACTTTATTATTAAAATTATGCATCCATCAAATATCCACACTTAATGTTTTTATTAAACTTATATAAATATAAATTAAAAATATATAAAAAATGTTTCTTATTTCCCTTAAAAATACTCAACATACACCTTTACCAAATAAAGTTATTACCTACCGTTAAATGTGGCCCCATCTAAGACCTCTTGTCTTACGACTTCATTATTCACATAGATAGGAAGATGATCATGGTTCTTTTCTACTTTTGGATGAGCACTTAAATAGTTTGGAATAATTAAGTTATGGGTGTAAAAACTAGCATGAACAAAATGAAAGAGAATACTAGTGTTTTTATTACTATGTAAAATGTTATGTATGGATTTATGAATTGTTTACTAAGTGTCAAGAGACATTACGTTTTTCATAAACTTAGTTTGATTTTAACCTTTAACTAGCATGAACAAAATGAAAGACAAATAATGAATAAGATGAACACACTTCAAATTAGAATATATTAGTGTTTGTATTACTATGTAAAATGTTATGTATGAATTTATGAATTGTTCATTTTTTCTTTATTAGTGTAAATGTTATGTATGAATTTATGAATTGTTCATTTTTTTCTTTATTAGTGTTTGTATTACTATGTAAAATGTTATGTATGAATTTATGAATTGTTCATTTTTTCTTTATAGCAAGTGTTAAGAGACATTACTCTTCTCATCTTTCTTCATAGACTTAGTTTGATTTTAACTTTTAAAATGCAAAAGAAAAGTTGAAGACAACTTAAATATATTAATTTGATTAAATTATGGGGGAGAAAGAGTGAACAAAATTGAATGAAAAACAAAAATAAGATAGAGAAAAAGACAATTAAAATATAACGGTGTTTGTATTACAATGTAAAATGTTATGACAATACTCTTTAAAAAAAAAAAAAAAATACTGACTAACTACTAATAATATTTGTAAATAGTTATTGAAGATAGTTTAGTTCTATCAATGTGGTGAGTGTTTATGGTCTTGGTGTAGTGCAGGTTATCATTGATGCACATGTATTTTAGAATAATTTTATTAATATTTGACATTTTTTACTTATAAGCATATGTGAGATATTATATAATAATAATAATAATAATAATAATAATAATCTATTTTTAAGATTAAGGCTAAGTCAACACATTAAATTGATGTATAAGACTCTTTTATTTGTGGGGCAATGAACTCCTTTCCACCCAACAATTTAACAAATAAATATATATCATTAGATTTAAAATAAATATATATTATTAAATTTAAAATATAATATATAATTAAAATAAATTTTATATATTTTTTTCTTTAATTTTCTCCAACAAAATTTTGTGACACATACTTCCATCCCATAAATAAAGACACGATGAAAATGGAATTAGTAAAGGAAAAAGTTTTTTCGGAAAATAGAGTGGAAAATAAGAAGTAGCCCTTTGATGTGATGCTATATATGTTGCAGAAAATGGAATGACTGTTTCGTTATGATTATACATATCATGATCTCAAGAGCACTGAATGGGATTGGACTCGCAATAGTAGTACCCGCCATTCAATCCCTAGTGGCAGATTCGACGGATGGAGGAAACCATGGATGGGCTTTTGGGTGGCTACAGTTTACGGGCAACTTTGGATCTATATTGGGTGGTCTCTTTTCTGTTCTCTTAGCTTCCACAACAGTGATAGGGATTCTCGGATGGAGAGTTTCTTTTCATATAGTTGCAGGAGTCAGCGTTGTGGTTGGGATTTTGCTCCGTGCTTTTGCAACGGACCCTCGGTTTTCAAACTGCTCAATGCCCGGAACTTCGTAAGTATACCTGTCACTTCTTTTCATATTCAAATGCACATAGATTTCTATCTAAAAAGTTAAATTTCATCGGACTGGTTGGGGTTCAGTTTTGAACAGTGAAGTGATTTAGCATCTCTGAATCTTTCTATTGTTATTAAAGTGGAACGAAAAGGGTGTCACCCATATAGTCGGATCTGAAGGCAATGGGCGCAGAAGCGAAGAAAGTGATGCGAATTCGGAGCTTTCAGATAATTGTAGCTCAAGGGATCGTGGGATTGTTTCCATGGTCGGCTCTAACAATTGTACCCATGTGGCTGGAGCTCATTGGATTATCTCATCCAGAAACTGCATTTCTCATGGGTGTGTTCATGGGTGTGTTTATCATGGGGGTTCCTTGGGTGGATTGTTTGGGGGGGAGGAAATGGGGGATATTATGGCCAGACGCCATCCAAATGCAGGGAGGATTATTCTTTCGCAAATAATTTCAGGTCTGGGTATTCCTTTGGGTGCAGTTTCGCTGTTAGTTCTGTGTTGGGACATGGCTTAATGCTTTTCACCATGGGATTCACCATATCATGAAACTGACTTGAGGATCGAGGGTGCGCACAGTCTACTCTTCGCAACGCAGTTTCAAATACTGAGCACCAAATAGGCTACGCTATACAGTGCTCAAAACACTAAGCGCTGCATAGACTACTCAATTTGCGCGTTGTGAATACATACACTTAATGAAATGATTTATGAATATGGAATAACAAAGTGCTATGCTTAGTACATAAACTCAGAAATAAGACATAAACTTGTCTATACACAAATGCTTGATATTAATGAACTTCGGCGCACTACGCTCGTTACAATAACTATGACAAGATGAGCTTCGGCTCTAATGACTTCTTATGTTAACTCTTCAACTGCTGCTGGTTCTCTCTACCTCTCTGCGCATCAACTGCTTCTCTTCAGCATCATGCATCATCAACTAACTAAACGACTCAGACTTTTATGAACTCTGATTGAGACTTCCTACAAACGCTAAGACCGACTCAACATTAAAGACTGTCATTAATTCGACTGTCTCTTCAACCACTTAACTGAACTCGAGAAGATAAAGATCGGCTACATTTATAGCTTCATGCTTGCCAACTAACTTTTGAGTAAACGTGCGACTTTGCACTTACAAACGGTTAGACTAACATTTCGGCCGACTGACAAACTACTAACAAAATGACTGACAGACAAATCAGCGGAGACGTGAAGATCCCACTGACTTGTAATTACTATTTCCAACACTCCCCCTTAATTATAAGTTGGTGGGATTACAAAAGAAAATTACATCAAAAATTTTAGTTTACAATTTTACTGTCACTCACATGTTACTGCGCAGACTCCTAGTCTACTGCGCAGATGCTGAAATGCATCTCTTGCTAAAGCCTTTGTGAAAATGTCTGGGATTTGTTCTTTTGACCTACAAAACTCTAAGCAGATCTCTTTGTTATTCACCAATTCTCTGATAAAGTAATACCTTGTATCAATGTGCTTTGTTTTCTTGTGAAACACATGGTTCTTTGATAACATGATGGCTGAATTGTTGTCACAAAAAACTATTGTTGGTTCTTGTTGTTCCTACAACAAATCTTTTAACATTCTTCTCATCCATACTGTTTGACACGCTGCGCTTGTAGCTGTGATGTACTCTGTCTCTGCTAAAGAGAGAGTCACAATGGGTTGCTTCCTTGATGCCCATGATACCATACCTGTTCCAAAATGAAATGTGTACCCATAGGTACTTTTTATGTCGCCTATGTTGCCTTCACAATCACTGCCAGTGTATCCAATGAGTTTGAAATCTTCGGAAGTGGAGTACTTAATGCCAAAATCTTTTGTTCCATTCACATATCTCATGTTTATCTTTCCTACCTTCCAAATTCTAATGTGATTCTTTTGGAGTTTCCATGAACCTTGAAATTAGGCTCACTCCATACATAATATTAGGTCTTGTCGCTATGAGATACATAAGACTTCCTACCATTCTTTTAAACAGTGTGGGATCCACTTTGGACCCTTTATCTTCCTTGCTTAACTTCAATCCTGTTATGACAAGTGTTGGTGCTGCTTTTGAATTCATCATATTGAATCTTTTCAGAATTGCATGTGCATACTTAGACTGTGAGATAAATATATCAGTTTTGGACTGGTGCACTTCTATTCCCAAAAAACCTCATAAGTCCTATTCAATCATTTCAAATTCATCCTTCATGATTGTCTTAAATTCTTCTATGTCAAAATCACTTGTAAATATCAAATCATCCACATATAAACAAACTATTAACATGTCACCTTGCTGATTTGATTTGATGTACAATGTTGGCTCACTTTAACTTCTCTGAAATCCATTCTATGTGAGATAGGAATCTATGCGACTGTACCAAACTCTCAAATCTTGCTTTAATCCATACAGTGCTTTCTTCAATCTGTACACTTTGTCTTCTTGTCTTGGAACAGTGCTTTCTTCAATCTGTACACTTTGTCTTCTTGTCCTGGAACCTCATAACCTTGTGGTTGTTCCAAATATACTTCTTCTTCTAAGTTTCCATTCAAAAATGCTAACTTTACATCCATCTGATAAACTTGCCACTTGTATTGCGTGACAATGGCTAACACAGTTATGACTGTGTCCATGCGCACAATTGGTGCAAATGTGTCATTGAAATCAATTATAGGTTGATGTGTAAAGCCTCTTGCAACTAACCTTGCCTTGTTCTTCTGTACATTTACTTCTGCGTCTTGCTTAGTTTTATAAATCCACTTGACACTTATAACATCCTTATGTTCAGGTACATCTACCAATTTTCATGTTTGATTTTTCTCTATGCACCTGATTTCTTCATCCATGGCTTGTGCCCATACATCATCTTTGACAACTTCTTCAAAGGTTAATGGATAATCTATTTGTGAAAACAGAGAAAAAATTGAAAATGAATTTGTTGCGTCTTCATTATAGATGTCAAGCGAACTTCTTGTCTTTCTTGGTAACAAACTTGCTAAAGTTGGATCTGGAGATGTAGAAAAACTCGGACTGCTTGTTGGTGTTTGTTGCACTCTAGGTGTAGATTGCACACCTGCTGTTCTTACTGGTGTAATATGCACTATGTTTGTGTCGCAGTGTTAGGTGTAGAAGGGACCGCGCACTGACTTGTGCATAGTGTTTGAACCACTTCATCTTCTGTGTCATCATACTCCATTGTGTCAATAATTTTGACTGTCTTTGCTATGCTTCCATCCCATGCTTCATTCTCCACGAATTGAACATCGCGGCTGATTATGACCTTTCTTGCAATAGGATCATACAACTTGTATCCTTTTGTTTCTTCAGAATACCCAACGAATATAAATTTCTGTCCTTTGTTGTCCAAATTTCTTCTCAACTCATCTGGAACATGTGCATATGCGATGCAAACCAAAACTTTTAAGTGCGTCACATTATGCTTTAATCCTGGCCAGGCTTCCCGAGGAACTCTATTCTTCAAACTGTTTGTTGGACATCTATTCAATATGTATACTGCAGTTGCTACTGCCTCAACCCAATACTCATTTGACAAATGTTTGGCTGTCAACATACTACGCGCCATTTCCATGATGGTTATGTTCTTTCTCTCTGCAACAACATTTTGCTGTGGTGTGTATCACACGGTAAATTTCCTGTAGATTCCATGAACTTTACAAAATTTCTGAAATTCTCTTGAAATGTATTCTCCTCCTCTGTCCATTCTTAGACACTTGATGTAATAACCACTTTGCTTCTCCACAAGTGATTTGAACTGTTGAAAACAACCCAATGCGTCAGATTTATGCTTTAGAAAGTAAATCCATGTCCTTCTTGAGAAAACATCAATGAACATTAGAAAATAAGTATTGCCTCCTATAGATGGAGTTTGTATTGGTCCACAAATGTCTGAGTGTACAATTTCTAATGGAGCTTTTGCTCTGTAAGACTTGCCAATTGGAAATGATTCTCTGTGCTGCTTGCCAAATATGCAACCTTCACATATCTTTTCTGGTTTTTCAATCAATGGAAAACCTTTTACCATATTCTTTGTGTGTAACAACTTTAGACCTCCAAAGTTTAAATGTCCAAATTTGAAATGCCATAACCAGGAATCATCTTGTATTTCATATTGAAATGTTGTCTTCATTTATGTGCCATTTTCTCCTTTCTTGATACTACGCGCACTATTTTCTTCATTGGAACTGCACGTACTTTCTGTTGTAAATGCAGTGTCTGACTGCACATCTTTTTCTTTTCCAATATCTTGCATTGTATTCTTCTTCTTGGCTAGCTTCAATGTCAATGGGAACATTCTATTACTTGTCATCTGGATTTTTGCAATAAGTATAAGATTGCTTGGGCATTTGTCCATAATCACACAGTGATTATCTTCCATGTAAATTCTATATCGTTTTTGTAACAATTGTCCTGTGCTCATCATATTATGCTTCAGACCAGAAACATAATACACATCAAACATAACTTTCTATTCTCCTTGTCTGGTTAAAATGTTTATACTGACTTTTCCTAAGACAATGACTTGGAATCTGTTCCAAGTGTAACCTTTGTTTGGACTAACTCATCCAAACTAGAAAACAATTCTATGTTTCCTGTCATGTGGTTATTGCATCCTGAATCTAAATACCATATGTCACAAGGACTTGCTTGAGCAACATTGCATTCAACTGGTGAGACTGTAGGCATTTCTACTGTGCGCACCATAAACATAGGGTGAGTTTGGTTATTTGCGCCGTGTGATTGATCTTGACTTTGCTTGTTCTGATTATACTGTCTCTTTCTGCACTCATATGCATAATGCCCATACTTTTTACAGTAATGGAACTGAATCTTTGATTTGTCAGTTCTATGATCACTTGACTGACTGGTACTTTGGTTTTGACCTCTTCCTCTAGTATTTCTAGGACTGCTACTGCGTCCACCTCTGACAGAACTTCCTTCTCTACCTCTAGAGTTAGCACTCCCTCTTCCTCTTCCACGACTTATAGATGACTGCGCGGAAAATGCATTCTCTAATGAGATATTTGACCTATTCAATTTGTGTTCATGATTGATGAGGGAAGTTTGCAGTTCATCTAGGCTGAACTGAATTAAGTCTTTGCTCTCTTCTAGAGTCACAACAAGGGTATTAAACTTAGGAGGAAGAATCCTAAGTACCTTCTCAAAAACTTTTCTATCTTCTATGGTTTCACCATGAGACTTAATCTGATTTATCAGGCCAATGACATGAGTATAAAAGGAATCTACTGAATTTGTCTATTTCATTAACAGAGTTTCAAAATCTCTTCTAAGAATCTGTAGTCTTGAAGTCTTTACTTTGTCCATTCTTTGATAAGAGGTTTGTAATATGTCCCATGCTTCCTTGTCTTGCTTTGTTGATGCAACTCTTGGGAGTATGCTCTTATGCATGGCTTGATGTATGCAGAACAATGCCTTTCCATCCTTCTTTATTTGATCTTTCAAGACACCCTTCTCAGCTTGTGTGAGGGCATTGTATGATGTTAGATCTACTGGTTCCACATAACCAATATCAAATATCTCCCATACATCTTGTCCTTGGAATAAAGCCTTCATGGTCAAGGACCACGTCTCATAATTCTTGCCTGTAAAAGTGGGAGGTTGCAAATTTGAGGTAGAAGCCATATTTCACTTTCAACAGAGTTTTTGCTCTTGAACTTGTTCTAATAGAACCCGCTCTAATACCAGATCTAGGAAAGACAGTGTTGCGCAGAGTCTACTCTGTGCAACACAATTTCAAATACTGCGCACCAAACAGGCTACACGACAGAGTTCTCAAAACACTGCGCAATACACATACTGCTCAGTTTGCTGCGCACCATGAATAGACACACTTAATGAAATGATTTATGAATACGGAATAACATTGCTATGCTTAGCACATAAACTAAAAAATAAGACAGAAACTTGTCAATACACAAATTCTTGATATTAATGAACTTCAATGCACTGCGCACGGTTACAATAACTATGACAAGATGAGCTTCGACTCTAATGACTTCTTCTATCAACTCTTCAGCTGCTGTTGGTTCTCTCTACCTCTCTACTTCTTCTTTGCGCATCAACTGCTTCTCTTCAGCATCATGCATCATCAACTAACTAAACAACTCAGACTTATATGAACTCCGACTGAGACTTCTTACAAACGCTAAGACCGACTCAACATTAAAGACTGTCATTAATTCGATTGACTCTTCAACCACTTAACTGAACTCGAGAAGATAAAGATCGGCTACATTTATAGCTTCCTGCTTTCCGACTGAATTTTGAGTAAACGTGCGACTTTGCACTTACAGACTGTCAGACTGACATTTCGGTTCACTGACAGACAAATTAGTGGAGACATGAAGATCTCACCAACTTGTAATTACTATTTCCAACACTAATCTGCCGCCAAGAAGCAAGTCAAGTAAGTCAGGGATGGGATTTCACTTCACCCTTGGTTGTAAAATGAAATTTTAAGGATGGTTAATTTTTTTACAACTTTTCATTTTCATTTTTCATTTTACATTTTCTAAAAATTTATAAAATGTTATTTTCTTTTTTCATATGCATTATATGCATTGGATGTAAAATGTAAAATCTTTCCACATAAAATTTTGATGATGGTTAAATTTTTTACAACTTTTCATTTTACATTTTCAGAAAATTTATAAAATGTCAATTTTACATATGCACTAAATATAAAATATACAGTACATCTCAACATGAGGGCTAGGCCCTACAGTCCCATAAAGATCAAAATTCTCAACAATAAATTTTTAGCAGTACATCACTATGAAGCTTTATCACAATTCTTTCCTCTAACTCCTTCCCAATAGTGATTTATAAGTGACATTTTGGATTTGGCATCTCTCTAGATTGATGTTGATAAAGTGAAAACTTGGATTTGACATCACTGTGAAGCTTTATCACAATTCTCTCCTCTAACTCCTTCCCAATAGTGACTTATAAGTGACATTTTGGATTTGACATCTCTCTAGATTGATGTTGATAAAGTGAAAACTTGGATTTGATCTTTCTGTGGATTAAAACGTCCGACCTGTATAACAAATTTAAAATCTAGTTTAAATATGTTATGACTTAGGTTTTTTAGTGTCATTTTTTTTTCACTATTTTTGTCTTAAATCCAATTTCAAATTGTTAGAGTGTAATAAGTTTTTTGACGGGGTTGAATCCACTTTTACAATAAAAAATGTAAATTCAACAACTAAAAATTACAATTTCAGTAATTTTTTTATAACCAAATTCATGTGAGATTACTGAACAAAAATACAAATCCTAAAATATTCAATTTTGTCCCGAATTTCCCAATTTAATATGACAAAAACTCAAACCTTCGATTTCCTCTTTCAACTTTTTAAAATGTAGAACCCAGTGGCAGTTCATTTTGATAATTAATATTAAATCCCAGTAGGACTTCATTGTGATAATTAATATCACATAAGAGATAATTGTTTTGAAAATGTTTAAACTGTTAATACAATCCCGTGAAGAATTTCCAACAGACAAATTGATAACATAAAGTGGCAACTGAGGAAACCAGAAGTTGGGTAGGAGTTTAATGTGATAATTAATATTACAGAAAGAGATAGACTGTGATAGGAGTTCATTGTGATAATTAATATTATAGAATAGATAAATTGTTTTAAAAATGTTTAAAACGTTAATACAATTCTGTGAAGGATTTCCAACCGACAACCGAGGAAATGATTATTTCATTTTCCCAAGGGTTGGTGAAAAGTTATAAATACAAGAATCTCGAACTCATTACAGTTGATGAATGCATTCCAGCGTATGTGCAACTCATTCAATTGACTGCAATGTGGAAAAAAGCATTGAATAGTGATAACTGCAAGACATATATTAATGTTTTTATTATTATATGTATAGAACTTGTTAAAATGAAATTTGACCATCAAATCTATGTTTCAGATTATAACAAGTGTTGCGTGCAACGTAGTCCCTGCCGGGTTGAATTGGGAATAAATGCACAAGGATGGGAAAAAGTAGCGGAGTGTTACACATTATTTTCGTCATCCCTATGACCGTTAATGATGTAAACCTATCTGTTTCCTTCATAGGGGTCAGTGGCCTAAGTTCTTGAAGAAAGAAGGGAGAAGAATTTTTCCTGAGAAAAGAAGTTGCATTTTGCCTTGTAAAAACCCTGTAAAAAAGGAAGTTCGCAGGTTGCTATATAGTTAGGGTGCGAGAAGGCCCGATTCTTGCAGGTTGCACCATAGCTAGGGTGCGAGATGTTCGCAGGTTGCTCTATAAGCAGGGTGCGAGAATGCCTACACGTGGGGAAAACAAGCGTTTTCTCGAATCTTCTAGAAGGAGAAACTTCTATGGTGAGGTGTCATCCGAATGGTTTGGATCTTACTTGCTTTCATGATTTAGTGGGATCATCCTAACTTCCTCACCTTATCCTCTTCAACTTATAAAAGGAGAGGAGTTCTCATGGAGAAAGTTAGCTTTGGTTAGCTTTGGAGCTTTTGGGATTAGCTTGGTGAGCCACTTTGTCAAGATAGATTGTGAATATTATCATATCCGTGCTCTCAGAATTCTTGGAGTGAAAGTGTGTGGGGAACGAAGGACAGTTGGAAGGGACCTTACGACATCAAGGCCATGGCTGTAATCTCTCTTTCACATTTAATGTGAAAGAGNTCTTTCCTATAAAGCTTGTTGTGTTTTATTGTATGATTCCTTGATCACATACATAGGTTTATATTGAGTTTATGCTATTGCTATCACTTTGGTTGGTTGCGTTCTTTTGCAGGTTCATCATTGTATGAGCGTTGGAATGGAGCTAGGATGGCGATGGCGAGGGGAAGCGACATTTAAACGGTATGTCACTCATCCCTCTTTAGTTAGTAAATTCAATATCTAAAACTTAAGGAAAGCATCATGTTCTGGTGTGTTTTGTTCTAGATCTAGGTGGATCTAGGGAGATCAGTTAGTGTCCGCACCTACCGATTAGTCCGATAACAAAATTGGCGACCATACTGGGGATTGGATTGTTTCCTAGTTAGTCTAGTTTCCCTTGCTTTGATTGCTTGTTTTCTGGTCTCTGAGTCTATGGGAGATCCATCCAGATTCTCTGGATCTCAAAGTTCACTCAAATTTAGTCCCCTTTCAAATTTTTGCTTGTTTACAGGCATTCGCGCACTGTACCCTTTAGTGGCCTGCGAGAAACACCTGAGTTTGCACCCTGGTGTTAAGTCCAGTGTGAACCCCTCGCAGTCAACCTTTGTTCAGCCTGCGAGAATCTTTGATTCTTGCACTGTAATACACTGCCAGCCTGCGA
>JASDQU011402791.1:752-40543 GCA_032191745.1 Picea mariana | reverse complement strand
TGTGTGTGAAGTTTTGGGGTGGGGTGGACTTAGGTTAGTGTAGTTTTTATGTTTTTTTTTTTTTTAATATTTGTTATATTTTTATTTTGTTACGTGTTTTGTTTTATTGTTTTATATGTTTTATTTTTTATATTTTGTTTTTTATGTTTTTTGTTATGTTTTAATATATGTTTGTTTAAGTTTGTATTTAAATGTTTTTATATTGTTTTTATGTTTTTAAATTTGTTTGATTTAATATTTAATTAATCCTAATTACTAACTTAGATTTTTAACTTAATTAATTATTTATTAATTAATAATTAAGTAATTATTAACTAGTTCTTTATTAACTAGTTTAACCTATTCTAACTATACTAACATTACTATTATTTAATCTAATTTGTTATTTTTTCCTTTATCCTAAGTTTATTTATTCGTGAATGGGTGGTGGGAAAATGGAGGGTGACGTCATGAGGTGATGGGGTATGTCAGGAAACGATGAGTGGTAAGTGGGAAGGATGGTAAGCTGTAAGTGGTATGGAGCAGAGGAGGTCTGATGCGATGGATGAGTGACACATTGGGACAGGGCCCACCAGGAAAACCGCTTCTTTCTGGACCCCCCCCACACCGTTAAAGGAAGAACGGTCTGGGGGGTCTGAAATTCAATCTCAGTCGTTGATGAAAGCGCTGGTGCCTCAGCCATTTAGATGTGTTCCTTCATTATCTCCGATTCCGGATCCCCCCCCCCACCATTAAAAACAAAATAGTCGAGGGGGTCTAGAATCCACTATCAGTCGTTGATTTACGCGCCACTGGATCGACCGTCAATCTAAGCGCATTCTTTATTCTCCAGGAACGAATGCAGTGTATGAGGCAAAACTTAGGCTTAATGACTTTTTGAGGGTTTCGTGCACTGCTTCCCTTGAAAATAATTTGTAGAGATGAAATATTATTTGCAAACCTATACACCCAGAGTGAAAAATTTCCAGTCAACAGATGATCCTATGAATTATAGGGTTATAACATAAAGGAAAGATGATAACCCTATGTGGAATACATAATCATGTACCTATGGTTTCTCATGGAGCATCGACGAATGAAGAATTTGAGGTCATTAAGTTTGTTGAGAACAACACTCCTTTTTCACTTTTGTTAGGAAGGACTTGGAATGAGAAAGATCAGATTCGAAGGAAAGAAGAAGAGGAATCTATAGAACAAAAAAGGAAAGAATTAAGGGATTTCATGGCTAGGAGAATAATGCGCTTAATAGAATAACATGAGGACAAGTTGAAGCAACCAAGGGACAGAGAACTAGTTGTCGAGGTTGAAAGAACACAAGAAGGCTTAAAGAACCTATCCATGTAGGAGAGAAGAGCACCTACCCCTCAAGTAATAAAAGAAGAGGTATTCCACTTAAACCCTTTGAAAGACCCTCAATAGTGTGAAGTTACTATCCTAAGAGAAGATAAGAATAAAAATGGAAAGGGAAATCCAACAACTTAGATCATAGAAAAGAAGGTAAGAAAGCTCAGTAAAAATAAAGAAAAGCTAGAAAAATTACATGAGGTTCCAGAGAAGACTTCACAGAAAGAAGGATTGCAGAACTTGAACCTCGCCAGAATAGCAGAACAATGCATATTGGCACTTCTCCACGGTGAAATAATATAACTGTTGGAGGCGTCCCGACCATTAGAACAACGCTCCAGAACGACTAGAAACATAGTTATTGCCAAAAATATCACCATTGGACCGTTGGTACTGCGCCATAACGAATGGATTGAGGCATTCTTGCCTGTTGAAGGAATCCGTTATGACATTGTCTATTTAATCCATCAAATTTCTCACCGGGGATACTTTTTCAAATTGTGATTATCTGAGCCCACAAAGAATGGATTGCTATCATGCTGTACTTATTGAGACCTCGCCACCCATTTTGCTTACCTTGAGTGTTTGTCTGCCTACCAGAGATATCTGATCTCAAGTGAGTAAGTCAGGCGAATGCAACATAGTAGAGAATTCTATGAAGGAGATCCTAATAGACCTTATGGCTCATAAGGTCATGTCCACAGGAGTACAGGCCTCATCGAAACGAGGATTGAAAGAATCCCCATCGACTACATGTCCATCTGGGCCATCCCAAACCATGACAGAGAAAAT
Source organism: Picea mariana (assembly GCA_032191745.1). Classification (NCBI taxonomy): domain Eukaryota; kingdom Viridiplantae; phylum Streptophyta; class Pinopsida; order Pinales; family Pinaceae; genus Picea; species Picea mariana. Next base: position 38,407 of record JASDQU011402791.1, on the reverse strand, counting down.
AAGAAAGCATCGCAACGACATGGAAAATGCAAAGCTCATCCTGTCAGTCTTGCCCAACTACATCTCGCCTTTGGCTGGCATGGTTAGTCATAAAAACGTCCTGAGAGATTTTGAATACATCCTCATCACTATGTACCTCCCGAAGGGGATACATGAAGTTGGAACGCAGCTAGGACTGATCCGTGATCTCAAGATCAACGACTTTAACCTAGGAGATAGGAAGAATTATGCGTTTCTCACACCACATAAGTACTTGACAAATATGACTGGGAAGAAGCCGAAGATAGTCCCCCAACCATGGACTAAGGATATTGCGAGTTCCTCCATCCTCAACGTCATGAAGATACCCGACTTCGATAGACATCGGGAGGTTAATGCGTGCGTTAAAATCCTCCTGCCATGCTACCATGGAGGTTATCTATGGTTAGATAGATGCATGACTATGGATTCTGTGTTGATCCACATGATCATTGGATTAAGCATGCAGGGACCGGACCCTTAGAAATTCTACCCAGGGAAGGCTACAGATCGCGCCCTGACGCAGGGAATAAAGGATACCTACAGTGATGTGGAGAAGGGGTAGCAGGGCTACAAAGTAGCCTCCATACAAGATGGTGCAATGCGCCTAGCTTGCCAGTTGATCGCTGGTAAGCTTGTTAGGAAGAATAGACCAACGCAAGTCATGAGGTTCATCATCGACCTCACAGGAAAGTGTGTTGAAGGGATGCAGATGAACTGGGCGAGCTACCTCGTCAACCAGTTGGAGCAGGATTTCCATGAAGCCCATGACCAGGGCTACAAGTTTCACTTTAGTTGGTTGTTGATTTTGGTTTCCTTTGTCGCTTGGGATATGTCGGAGGGAGCGACCTTCCTTAAATTCGAGCCATCTGAACCACTGGCCGCGAGGTTCACCACCTTGTGGTATTCAAGAGATATGGTGAAGCAGTGGTAGTCGAACACTGTCTTTCACACTTACTACTTATAGCTCACACAAGCCATTGAGTCATTCCCCTGAATGACTCCAAATACCTTGCATACTTATAGGCTAATAGCAAAGTTCCATGCAAACAAGAACTTATTTTACATCACTGTGCGCAGGGATGAAAGAAAGGAGGAGCTTCAGTCATACTATAAATTAACCTATGAAGACATGGAGGAGATAACCAAGGAATGGTTGGCTGAATTCCTTGTACTAGTTGAGCAGATATATCTCTCCAACCTTGATATCATCGGAAGTCATGTGGTCACTCGAGAAGAATATGATGGATCAAGTAGCGCTAAGAAGACGAAGAAGAAGGAAGAGGTGTGGGAAATAAACAACACATCGGGGAAAACTACACCTGATTCACCTATAGGAGGAGAAGGCGACGAAGTAAACCAAGAAGAGGAAGGGGAAGAAGACAAACAGGAACAGGATAAAGTGAAACTTCCTAAATAACCCCTTACAGAGGCCGAAACGTCAAAGAAAAGGAAGGTTTCTCCAAAGAAACCCTTAGCATGGAATAAGTCACAAGCTAATAAACCCCAGTCACAGACTATGCTTACAGTGGATGATATTGACTTCATCATCTCAGCTGTAGTAGACACTTCAGAGGATATTTTTCAATGAAACGAAGCAAAGTAGGAGACAATGTATGACAGGATTAAGGAAGAGATGAAAGGGGTACAACAAGCCCTCTACTTGAGCCACACAGTGTCTACTACGTCGTCGTCATCATGGGGTATAAAAGTGGGAGATGAGCCTGCCCAACTACGCAGATAAGAAGATGTGACAGAGACTCGCCTTTGATGAGTACATGAAGAAAAATAATAGGTCAGAGATTCCTTGAACCAAGCATAGGAGGAATTCCCAGAGTAGTGTCGGGTTGCGCAGCAAGAGAAGGATGACCTCCGAGCAAAATTTGAAGAGGACAGAGAGCAGATCTAGAGAGAAAAAGAATAGTTGCTTGTAGAGCAGATGGGAGTTAACAAAGCAGTAACTAGAGCACTTCGATCTGTGTCGAGATTGACCCATATGGAAGAAGAGACAACTAAGAGCCAAGTAGGGAAGATTTCTAAAGCCATTCAATAGCTTCAAGAAAGAGTAGCAGAACTGGAATTGCAAGCAGTGTCGAGCACTTCGCAGGAAGTGCAAGATCAGAGGGAAGAAATTGCGAGGAGCACAGTTGAAATAATCAAGGCATTGGCTTTAGAATGCAAGAAACTAAGTAATAAGAGTGCACAAACCTATGAGCGCTTTGCAAACGACCTGAAACTAAGGACATTGGAGTCATAGCTCCAAGAGGCGAAGAAACAAGCATCGAAAATACAAGCACATTTGAAGTTGCTTTCAGCGGTAGAGAAGATGAAAAGGTCATAGGAGGTGCACATAGTTCAGAAACAGGTCAATGCCATCCAGAGTAGAGTCATGGAAGTGACCCAGAGACTCGAGCCAGTGCAGGACGAAGCCTGCACAATTTTTTAAAAGATTGAGGGACAAGGTGCACAACTAGAACAAGTGGTAACCATGGTGGAACAACACTTGGTAGGGCCTGTCACCGAGAATGTCATTCTGGATTTTTTCGAATAGGAGGCTCTGGAGAAGCATCAAGTTGAGGCATCTCGAGCCAAGATCGAGGCCTTCGAGGAAGAATTGCCTAAATTAGAGTGACTCGGGACGAGTCACAGGTGAGTGTTGGGGGCCTGTTGGCCCTCGACCAAGTTTTCGAGAAACTTGGTCATGTTTGGCCATTTTTGGGACTTCGACAGGCTGGTCGAAGAAGGAGCACCCAGGCGAAGCGAAGATCATGGGATCTCGCCCCCTTTTGCAGGCTTTTTGGGTTTTAGGCTTTATGTAATGGGTATGGGATGTCGGCCCATAGGTTTTCCCATTTTTAGGCCCCTTTTGTAATGTATAAATAAGTAGCTAGGTGATGTGTGAAAAATATCTAAGAGATCTAAGTTGGCTTTGTGCAAGATATGTAGGGGATTTTTCTAAGTGCAAGTCTTGTATGAATTGTAAGAAGGCTTCGTGCATACTATGTGTTGAGAACTTGCAGAGCTAAATGCAAGTGTTAGTAAGAAGGCTTTGTGTTGTGCCAAGCTTGGGGAAGGAGGATTTGGTGAGGTGCACGTAGATCTCCTATCCTATGCAGAGTTGTCTTTGTGGCTCTGTGTATGTAAGAATATTGGAAGAAGCTAATAAAGAATAAGAAGAGTTGGTGGATGTAGCCCCACACTGGGGTGAACCACGTATATCCTGTGTTATGTGCTTTTTGCTATATTAATCCTGTATTTTCTTAGTGCATTGTTATGCTAGATATATCTATGAATGTTTAGCTCTTATGATTTGAATGAATCCTACATCTTCTTTGATGCTATTTGCTGAATGGTTAGATGTGCTTAGACCTGGATTAATACTGCGCTGCTATGTAACTAGCTAGGGTTTTAACCTGCGATGTGAATAAAGGGGTTAAAGATTAATGCATGTTATTGGCTAAGTTCTTTGCTAAGTATTGTGATCATAGATCTGTGTCCCATCTAGGTTGTAGAAACTTGAGTCTTGTAACCCCCCTGCCTCTACCTCAGGTGATACTTCATATGCTTTGTAGGTGTTTCTGAAAGGGCCTGTAGTTAGGGTTTTTTTGGTGCATTGTTGAATCGTTGAACCCTAGGTATTCCCCTGTGCCAACATGTGGTAGGAGAATGTACTGGGATTTGCATCGGTATTCCCTCTGTCTGAGGAGGGAGAAATGGTTGAAGAACCATTGTGGGTGGATGAAGATAGAATACAGGAATGGCAAGCACCATGTTAGGAAGGGTGAGAGTAGCAACTACCTAGAAAGCTTCGAATATAGGTGGGGGGTAGAAAAAGGGAATTTGGGTAATGGCTTGGGGGAATGTCTCCCAAACCGGGTTTTTCCTCTGGAGGGGGAGAAAATATAGGATAAGTGGTGTAGTGAAGTTCTCAAGGGGGTCCTGAGGTAATAGTTCAGGTGATGGAACTTTGATTTGGGGAGGGGCCTTAGTGGGAGCAATATTGTCTCTAATATCTGTTCCATTAGAAGATACTACACACACTCATGTTGAAGGGTGTAGGAGAGGTGGTGCTCCATGATATGCCCCCATCAAGGATGGGTCCTTGAAAATGTCGAGACCCATGTCAATGACTAAAAAATCATCTGAGATGCTGTAGACAAGGAGAAGAATGTTATCAATGCTGGCAGAATGGTTAGGATCGTAATGTGTAATTTGGTCGCTGGTGATGATTTTCCCATTTTGGGGAAATATCATTGTTCAAAACACAGAAGAGGCTACCGCCTTCATAGAATACATGTAGCAACAACCAAACAAGATATTTTAATCAAGTGGGGCATCAATAACTTCAATGGCGATCAAGATGGTTTTTACTCCAAGCTCTATGAGGACATTTTGGAAGAGCCCTACAGGGGATGATGGTTGACCGCCATAGGCTCTCAGGGTGATGGCAGATGGTACTAGCTCAGGTGAGCCAAGTTTTTTCCATACTACTTTGGACATGATGCATGTGGGTGAACCTTCATCGATGATGCATCGATGGAATGTGATGTTCTTAATCTTAATTGGTATATGAAAATCTACCAGGGTGGGGAGGTGTGGTTCTCCACTATCTAGATCAAAGGTGATGAGTCTAGTATCAGCTAGGTTGACTACCCCCAAGGCAGAAAGCAAGGATTTCCGTTAAGTTGGACAAGTTTGTAGGACATCCAATACAGACATGGCTGCGAGAGACTGTGCTAAGTTGTCGACCAGACTGTATTTATTGGCTTCCCTAGCATGAGGGTTATGTACGTTCCATTGTAATTACATATGGGGTATATGAGGGTTTGTTTCAGTGTTAGGGTGTGGAATCAACAATGGTTGTCCAACTGTAGTTGGATATGCTTCTGAGGTGGTTGGGGTATATTCAGGGGGGAAACCGTATTAACAACCATGTGTTTGTAGAAGAATATCTTCTTCTTTGGTAAGGAGGATGTTGTGATCGACCAGATATCCAGGTTGAGTGGGATCTAGGTTTTGATAGTGCCCCATTTGGGGTGGAGCGGGGTGTACCTCCTATTGGGTATTCATCACACCTTGGTGTGGAATGGGGTTTTGCAAAACAACCGGGGGTGGCTATTGTAAATACTTTTATGGGTCCTGTTGAGGGTCAGGCGACGCTGGAGGACGCTGCACATTCATGGATTCTTTCATCCATTTGAAGTCGACAATTTGGGGACAATGGTGTGTATAATGTCCATACTCACCACAAAGAGTGCATGGGAAGTTAGTCTGAAGGTTATTGTTCCTCCCTTGTCGAGGTTGATTGTTATTGTTTCCCCCTTGGGGGTTTTGGTTGCCTTAATTTTGGTTTCCCCCAGCGAGAGGGTTTTGTTGGGGGTTATTTCCTCCTGGTCCCAGGTTGTTATTGTTTCAATTTTTTCCTTTATTCTTGGCATTATTCAACGGATGGGCCGGGTTTTTCATATTCAATTGTTTAAAAGTTTGATCTTGTTGAATGGGAGGGGGTTGAACAAAGTTAACGCCAACTTGTGGTTGTATTGGTGGGGGAGTAATCGACTGTGGAGGACCAGGGAATGGAAAATATGGATTGTTTTGAGGACATGATCCATATGGTGTGTAGGAATTTGGAGCACTTCCACTATTGCTAAGGTTGTATGCAAAGGTAGAAGATAGACCTGTAATTGGTTGAGAGCCCAGACACATCATGGGTACCGGTGAGGGTCCACCCATTGNGGGGCGCGACAAGATATGACTGTTGGTGAGTGGGAGGAGGGTAGTAAGACATCCCTTCATATGTTTGTGGATATTGATGAGCACCATAAGGGGGTGACGGGTGGTCGTAAGGGTTGATATGGTTCATAGAACCAATAAACCCATCCGCAGCATGGGACATCCCAACTTTGTCCTGGACAAATGGTATGGGTCTAGGTGCATAAGGAAATATTGTGTATAAGTAATCTGATTGAGCATAGATGAGGTCAAACTATTGGGCCTTGTTGATGGCTTCCTCTTCTGATTGAGGAAAAGTGGATGTTACATCCTTGGCAATAACAGAGACAAGTGATTTGAGAAACCAATCAAGACGTTGTTCTTTGGTGGTTTTTTCTTTACACAAACTACGTTGTCGATGTCATTCATGGATGTCTTATGCTATATGGATAGTCGTGGTTTGTTTGAACTCAAAGAGAATTTCTAATCCAATATCATGACAAATTAGTAGTTGGAAAAATGACAAAAAGTCCTTGGCCAATGATTCAAAGGTCATGTGGGACCCTGATTTTTCATCCACATACCACTTGGCTGATGGGCTCATGAGAGTTATTTCGAATAAACTTAAGTGTATGGAATCATCCATGATTTTGTTTGAAGAGCACCATAAGTGGAAGTTCATAATATGGTTGGAAGGATCTTCCCTCGATTTTTCTTCAAACTTTGAAATATCTAAAGGTAGTTTGGTAGGCATATTGGGCCATGTGGGGTCATGTAAAATGGGATCATTCATGAGTTTGGTCAAATCAAGAATGTTTAGGGATGCCAAGTATGGCATAGGGAGATTTGGTGGAGGATTAGTTCCAACCATTGTGTGATAAGGTAGTGGACCTGTCCCTTGAGAGAGATTTGGTGGGGTTGTACTTCTCCCTTGAGAAGAATTTGATCCCCACCTCCTTATGAAGGAGAACTAGTGGATGGATGGCCTTGGGAATTGGACCCAAGAAAAGTTGACCCAAGTAAAGATGATCGCAAAATAGTATCACTCACGTGGGTGTGATATGGTTGATCCGGTGATTTGGAAATACTAGGGAATCCTCTTAGAATAAGAGAGAGATTCTGCAAGCATATGGAACAATGAATATTCTGTGGGTCCCCTATGGTTTATGACTAGCAAAGTGAATGCATGTAAATGGTGACAAGATAGAAAAAATGAACAAGATATTTTGTATAATTTTGTACCTTTCACAAGATATTATAACTCATAATTTCATGTAATCAAATGAACATCATACATAAATCAACTGTAAAATAGACAAGCATGTGGATTTTGTCCGTGTGGGGGAACAATAAAAACACATGCTTGTGTCCTAAAAGACATATTGTCCTTCCTTTCAAATAGTGTTGGCCCTCGACCAAGTTTTGAGGAATACTTGGTCATAGTTGACCATTTGGTACTTCGACTGCCTGTCAAAGACGGAGCACATATCGAAGCATAGATCACGGGATCTTGCCACCTTTTGTGGAACCTTTTTGGGTTTTTTTGGAATATTGTAATGGGAAAGGGATGTCGGCCCTTGTTTAGGCCTTTTTCTATGTATAAATAGAGGTCTAGGGCATGTAAGAAAGGAGGCCATGTCTAGTCGATGGCTTAGTACATAAGCTGGATCTATGTGATCAGAAGTCTATGTGAATGTAAGAGATCTGTGCATGCTATAATAATGTTGAGTGCACAGAGTGTGAGAAGGCTTAATGCTTGGATCTACCTGAGGAAAGAGTACCTAGCGAGCTGCATAGATCTCTTGTCCTATTCGGGGTAAGGGTCATCAAAGCTTCGTGCTATAACTACTTGACAAAGATAATATAAATAAGACTTTGTGGACGTAGCCCCGGGGTGGGGGTGAACCACGATAACTCTGTGTACTGTGATGATGTGTTTGTCTCTCTCTTGCTAAGTGCTCTGATATGTTTAGATAGATTTATTGATGCTCTGTGCTTATGAGATATGAATGCATGCTAGATGCAATACATAAGATGCTAAGTGCTTAATCTATTGAGTATAACCTTTTTATCATTGCTAAGTGCTAGATTTGAGTAATTATTGTGGTGCTCTGTGCTTTCTGCGAAGTGTATTAATGAATGTATGTTAGAAAATAACTGATGCTAAGTGCATTGTAAGCAAGATAATCATAGATCTGTATCCCAGCTAAGGTTGCAGACACCTGAGTCTTGCAACCACCCCTGCCTCTACCTCGGGTGAGACTTCATCTGCTTCGCAGGTGTTGCCGAAAGGGCCGGTAGTTAGGGCTTTGTTGGTGTGCTCTTGAGCATTGAACCCTGGGTCTACCCCTGTGCCAACAAATGGTTTCATTTCCGAGACCTGGAACTGTGATTTCTGGGAACTGAAGAAGAAGAAGCTTTGTGCGAAATAAGCTATGTGTGTACATCTATTTCCATAGTGCGAAGTGTTCTATTTGACTTGTGAATCTTTGTGACAAGAAAGAAAGGTCAGATCTAAAGAAGAGAGGTCATATTTGAAGAAATAGAAGTCAGATCTGCGAAGAAAGAGGTTAGATCTACAATAAAAAGGTAAGATTTGTAAGCTCTGTGCTTTGATAAAGGTAAGAATAGTTAAAAGTCTTAGATCTGGAAGCTTTGTGCTTTGTAGAAGTAAGATATGTGATTTTTTTTTTTTCTAAAGCATGGATCTAGGTATGTTTGATAGATTCTAACCTAGCTTCAAAACTATGCCATTAATAGATGAAGCAAAGTTTGATATGAATAGATATGATAAGTATAGTGATAGATATGTTATACCTATGCATAGAAAGAATTTTGGGACTAACCAATGGATGCAGGATCCTAGAAATAAACTTTTGTAGGCTAACCGTTATGATCCTAGCACACAGTACCTAAAAAGTTTGGGATCATTGAAGAGAAAGGGAGGATTAACTCTTTGTTACAATTGCAGAAGGCCCGAACATCTTGCTAAGGAATGCCCTGGGTGAAGACCCAGTTGTCTTTATTGTAAGGCTATGGACCATGAAGTATTGGATTTCCCTAGAATGATTGCTAGGCTTGAAAAGATGAATATAGAGAAAGCATGAGATGTTATTGGATAAATCCGTAGGTGTGGACACTAACCGATCTCCCTAGATCCACCTGGATCTAAAACAAAACAGGACAGAACAAGACGCCTTCCTTAATTTTTAGATATTGAATTTACTAACTAAAGAGGGATGAGTGACATACCGTTTAAATGTCGCTTCTCTCACCATCGCTATCCTAGCTCCATTCCAACGCTCATACAATGATGAACCTGCAAAAGAATGCAACCAACCAAAGTGATAGCAATAGCATAAACTCAATATAAACCTATGTATGTGATCAAGGAATCATACAATAAAACACAACAAGCTTTATAGGAAAGAATCATATTACTGTATCATATTAAATGTGAGAGAGAGATTACAACCATGGCATTGATGTCGTAAGATCCCTTCCAACTGTCCTTCATTCCCCACACACTTCTTGCTCCAAGTATTCTGAGACCATGGATCTGATAGCTACTCACAATCTATCTTGACAAGGCAAATCTCAAAGTCATTCCAACCAAGCTAATAATTCCAAGCCAACCAAAGCTAAGCTCAAGAACTAACAAAAGTTAAATTTCTCCATGAGAACTCCTCTCCTTTTATAAGTTGAAGAGGATAAGGTGAGGAGGTTAGGATGATCCCACTAAATCATGAAAGCGAGTAAGATCCAAACCATTCGGATGCCACCTCACCATAGAAGTTTCTCCTTCTAGAAGATTCGAGAAAACGCTCATTTTTCCCATGTGTAGTCATTCTTGCACCCTAGCTATAGAGAAACCTGCAAACATATCGCACCCTAGCTATAGTGCAACCAGCGAGAATGGGTCATTCTCACACCCTACCTATATAGCAACTTATGTACTTACTTTTTTATAAGGTTTTTACATAGGAAAATGCAACTTCTTTTCGCAGGAAAAATTATTTTCCCTTCTCTCTTTAGGAACTCAGGCCACTGACCCCTCTGAAGGCAACAGATAGGTTTACATCATTAACGATCATAGGGATGAAGAAAATAATGTGTAACAGAGAGCCCTCCAAAGTATGAAGTTAGAACAGAGTGATAGCTGAAATACTTTGTCGAGTGTGTGTAGGGAACAAGGAACAATCGGTCAGAAACCTGCCAACAAACAAGGAAATACAGTACAATAATATATCATCACTGAGGTAGGCATTCCCATACTTAGAATACAAATGACTCAAAGCATAAATGTCGATATGCGAAGATCCACATCAAGTAAGACAAGTCATGGCCACCAAACATACACTATGGATCCATGTCAATATGACTCAAATTTGAACATAGCCACCAAAAATACACTATGGATCTGTGTGTTAAAGACTCAAATTCAAACATAGCCACCAGACATACAATGTGGATCTATGCAACAGTACACTGAATATACTCCAACGCAACCTGAATCTACCAGAAAAGATCCAGAGTCTTCATCTCCACCACTCTATAGTACGAATCTAACCATGCGAAGACATGTGTTGAAGTCGAACATGGTAGAAACCACTTGATTACTAGTCATTAGTGTATACCGTTAAAGTGTGAGGGAAATCACCATTAATGTCAATGACTCCCAAGGTACGCTAGTACAATCCAACCAATGTGAATAAATGAGCTGAAGTCGAACACTTGGCAGAATCTCCCAATCAGGAGTCAATAATGAAAACCCATTGTCGAAAGTGAGGAAACTTACCATTGAGGCATGCAAGTTCCAAGGTACCAATTAGTTTCTAAGTCTAATTCCTGGATAATGAGTTGAAGTTGATAGGAAAAGACTCGTCACAGGAGGGCCTTAATGTATCCCACATCAATGACATGAAACAAGTAATAAGATTTGAAGTAGATCAGAGTAACAAGTGATTCAGGACTGACTCAGGGATGGCCAATGCAATAGAAGGCTTAAGGACTGCAGAAATGGTCGACGCAATAGAAGGATTTTCGGCTTGAACTTCTCTTTGAACATATTGATGACACGACAACTATCTTGGAAATACTGACTCAACAATAGGGATCACAGACCAATTTGTAATCTTATAGGAGTATGATCAGAAGACAAGTGGATTTTCCAACCTAGACACAATGCGAGTGAAAGGGTGTCATGTTCAAAAGTGACTCTTCCACAGAATACAAGTTTACATACATTTCTTTCCCAATTTTCCCCCCACCATCTCTGGTGAGTACCTCTTTATTTTTACGCAAGCTTGAGGAGGATAACATATGCTTGTCAATTTAAGCTCATCCTTTGGATGAGTCCCTCAGAGTATGTTTAATGAACCCTAAGAATGAGTGGTTCGGTCCCATATGGGCCTTTCAATGTTTGTTTTATGAGTCCAAAGAAAGAAAACTCAGGGGTTTTTCATGTTTATAGAGTCTAAAAAACACTTAAAGAGAAATCTCTCAGTTCATTTTTCGTAAAGTAGTTTGATGAGACCGAAAAATAGATAAACTATCACTCAACAGATGTTTTCTTCAAATACTTTAATGAGCGTGAAAAGAACAAGGTCGCTCGGTAATCTTTTCATGTTTAGAGAAGTTTGAAAAGAGCTTAAAGAGAACTCCAGGGGGTTCCTTTTTCGTATAACCTTTACGAGTCTGAAAAAGTGATAAAATTATACTCGGTTACATCCTCATTGATTTACGAGCACGAGAAAGAACAAATACTAATCTCGATAACTTATTCTCATGTATTTACGAGCATAAGAAAGAACAAAGACTAAGCTCGAGATTGTTTTCATTTTTATGCAAGCTTTAAAACAAAACAAAACTATGCTTGGGATAGATTTTAATTTTTACACAAGCTTAAAAACTAAACAAAACTATGCTTGGACCTAGTTTCATGTTTACACAAGCTTGAACCAAAGGAAACTATGCTTGAGGTAGGTGGTTTCATTTTTACACAAGCTTGAACCATAGAAAACTATGCTTGGACTTCCCAATGCATGGTTGGTACTTAGCCCCCAGCTTAAGAAGTTAGCGGCTCAAACTTCAGCATGAAGTCTAGAGGCTGAGGTCAAATGCCCCCCAAGCTTCATTTCATCCAACTGCAAAGGAGAATGAAATAAAGCTTCAAATACTAGACGAAGGAATTGACTCAAACAAAGAGGGGGAAAACTATTTCATTTTTTAACGAGCTTGACACATAAATAAGAACTATGCTCATAACCTATGTTTCATTTTTTAATGAGGTTGCCACAGAGATGAAAAAACTATCCTCGTAAGTGGTTTCATTTTTTAATGAGCTTGAAATCAAAAAACCATGCTCAAAGACCTCTGTTTTATTTTTTAACGAGGTTGCCTTAGAGATGCAACAAAACTATCCTTGCAAGTCTCTCTTCTGGATCATGGATCCCAAGAAGACAATGCTCCAGAATGACAACATGTCAAGAGACAAAACTCGGTCATGGCTTCTAATAGGTCTTCACTAGAATGAAGAAACATACTCTGGAAGGACACCATGTCGAGGGTTGCGACAAGAGTTAAGAGATCGGGCTCTAATGACCCTATCGAAGAGATTACCATGTCAACTACTGGATCTAAATCATCAGAAGTTGAAGCCATGGGTGACAACGCCACATAATTGACCTGTGGTGGGGGCGATACTGTCTTCATACAAGAACCATTCAGGGAGGCAATCCAGGTGGGGTCAATGAATGAAAGTTGATCAACAGTCACAACTCGTCCATCGTGAGGGAAACATATCACACGAAAAAGAGTAGAGACAATAGCTTTCATGGAATAGACATAATCTCGCCCAAGGAGTAAAGAAAAATCCAAGGGGTCTTGGACTACCATGACATCAATGAAGACAGTTTTCCCTCCCAAAGTTATAGGAAACTGAGGAAGGGTCCCTAAAGGTTGACTAGTTCTTCTGTTAAAAGCTAACAGATTCTGCGTAACCGGTGCAAGTGGAGGACAACCCAAAGCTTGCCAAGCAATAGAGGACAAAATAATAACAGACGAAACTTCATCTAACAATGTTTGAGGAACATCCCGACCACAAACCTGTACTGTAATCATGAAATGCATGTAAGAGGGAAGACGAGGTCCAGTTAGCACATCCCAATCAAAACGGATGGCCTCATTACTTGGAGGGGGTTCGACGGGAGAAGGAGGAATACCCCTCGGCACAGGAGATTATGTATCAATGAGAAAGACATGGGTAGTATCGGGTTTACTCTTGAGCAGGAGAGTAGGATAGATCGATGGAGAGATCAGATCGACCACTTGGATTTCATTCTTCAGGGGGAGAAGGGGGTCGACAGGTGGAAACGAATCGACTGCTTGGGTTTCACTCTCTGAGGGGAGAGTGGGATTGACCGAGGATGGTATCGGATCAACCACTTTGTCAATTGGTTCAACTAAGGGCATGACCATATTGACGACATGATCAATCAGATTGATCGACAAGGGAACCGGATTAATCATTCCATCAACTACAGGTGGGTTGAGAGAAAGCTTGCAATAAGCAGCTGGAAGTTGAGGCTGTGAAATAGTCATGTCTTCTAGTAATTTCGAGGCTTCGTCTATATGAGGACAAAAGTGAGTGAGATGACTCCCTTTGCATAACATGCATGGGAACTTGACTCTACTTTTCTTCTTCCCAACTGTATCATGACTGGTTGACGGGGGGTCGTCAGCATGTTGTTTAGAGGCTAACGACATGGGTTGGCTAGGGCATGTAGACCATGCTTCTATAACCTTGGATAGACCAGGGCAATCCTTAAGAAGATGGCTACCCTTATAAAGCCTGCAAGGGTACTTGGGCTTACATGTTGTTTGGGTGATCTTGACATCATAAACACTCCCAGCACGATTAACAGTAACTGGTTGTTTTCCAACATGTTTGACAGTGGTTGGAGGTTTTGACCCTCGCTTATCTTTCTTCTTCTTAATCTTCCTTTTCTTCTTCTTCTTATTCACTGGGTTACTAGCTTCAGAACTTTCACCCGACGAAGAAGATGAAACGAAAGGCGACATTGCAAGCGAAGAAGGTGAAGAAGACCTTACTGGTGAAGAAGGTGAAGGATCAACATGAGGTTGATGCTCTTGGGGGGAAGTGCTTACGACCGAAGCACTTACTGCATTCAGGATTACCTGAGTGGAAAACAACCACTGGCAATCCAATTGTGAGACCTGGAAGGGTCAAAGTAGCGATGTGAGGAGGACCAATGTTTCCATAAGAAGGAAAAACAAAAGGTTCCCCTGGATTAGAGGTTCCTTCATTGGTCATTTCAGGAACTGATGCCATTAAAAACAAAAATCCAATCTAGATTCCTCTAAGTAAAACAAACAACACACGCTAAAAATCTAGTAAGCAAGCACGCAAACAAAACCTTATGACAGTGAGCACACTAGTTGGTGATGAAATCCAACGTTGCAGGAACAAAGTAAGAAGGGGCTGAGATAGAGCGGGTGGAAAAGTTACGTTGACGACCTGCTTAATGGACTTACACCCTGGTGCAAGCTCCCACACATAATCGCGGGTATACCCTCCAAGGAGCCCGAGTGAGTTTGGTCAACGTTGATTTCAGGTACCATGAATAATTGCCCCTTCATAGTCACCTCATGTAAAGAACCTAGAGAGATAGGCCACTAAGGTTACCAATTACTACAGTGATTCCTGGGGAAACAGTCGACAGTCCGATCCACATGCAAGGGTAGGGTATCTAGCCCGAAATCAACTTGAAAGGCTTCCACTCATCATTGTGGGTATACCTCCCAAGCGACCCCCATAATACATGTAATCTCTACACCAAAACCAATAAAGCAGGGTGAGTAACTCTGCTAGTCTCAATGCAACCTCATGATTGACCCTTGTGTTAGAAGGGCTTCCCAGGACAAAATGTAATAAGTGGATTTAACCGCTCCCTAACTCAAGATTCTATGTTTGTTTTCAACTTTGGAAAGTTATCTTTCATACCTATTTCTAATCCCTACAACTAATCTATTGTAGGTTTGCTACCAGAAAAGATAAAAATGTCTAATCAATTTTTATAAGCACTTTATTTTACAGCTGTTGTTACTCAAAAGGAAAATGGCATGGACAATATGGTTTTTTGATCGACTCGAAAATTATGCAAAGATATGAAGATTCAATCTTTTCATTTCGATGAAAGCTATGCTACGAGAAAGAGAAAACATTTATCATTCCCATATGTACGATGTCCCAAAATATATTAAACTCATCAATATCAAGATTCTCAAAAAATGCGAAAAAAGGTACTGAACACCAATGCACGATTCATGCCCCCCCTGGACATGAGGGGGAAAGTTTTTCACAATTTAAGATCAACAAATGCCAAGAATCATGCAATTTCTCTACTTCAAATGCAAGGATGCCCCCAATCTAATATAAAGCAAGAAATTAAATCTTTTTGTTTCAAAAATTTCACTAAAAGCAATAATGAACTTTCTTAAAACAAAGAAACCCAAACTAAAAGTTCTCTTTTAAAGCGAACTATTCAGAAGAAATCTGATCTTTCCCTAAACAATTCTAAAGAAAGCACATGCTTTGTAATTGAGAGACACTCAAAGAAAGAGACTAATCCTTCAAAACCAAACAAAGAAAAGATGGATAATAGAAACTCAAATAATGTCAAGAAGACTGTAAATAGATCAATATAGGCTCCAAAAGTTCAATCCAGTTGTTCAAAGAAAAACTGGGCATAAAAAAATGACAAGATCCAATCCAAAAACTTTCACAAACAAGTTCGCAGGCTAGCAATAGAGTGCAGTGCGAGAATTAGGTATTCTCGCAAGCTAGACATTGGTAGGGTGCAAGAATTTCGCACCTAACTGAACAGTAGGGTGCGAACATCAATGATTCTTGCAGGCCACTAAAGGGTATAGTGTGAGCATGTCTGTAAACAAAAAATTTGGAAAAAGGACAAAAATTTTGAGTGAACTTTCAAATCCAGAGAGTCTTGATGGATCTCCCACAGACTCAAAGACCAGAAAACAAGCAATCAAAGCAAGGGAAACTAGACTAACTAGGAAACAATCCGTTCCCTAGTGGAGTCACCAATTTTGTTATTGGATAAATCCATAGGTGCAAACACTAACCGATCTCCCTAGATCCACCTGGATCTAGAACAAAACAGGACAGAACAGGACGCCTTCCTTAAGTTTTAGATACTGAATTTACTAACTAAAGAGGGATGAGTGACATACCATTTAAATGTCACTTCTCTCACCATCTCTATCCTAGCTCCGTTCCAACGCTCATGCAATGATGAACCTGTAAAAGAACGCAACCAACCAAAGTGATAGAAATAGCATAAACTCAATATAAACCTATGTATGTGATCAAGGAATCATACAATAAAACACAACAAGCTTTATAGGAAAGAATCATATTACTGTATCATATTAAATGTCAAAGAGATATTACAACCATGGCCTTGATGTCGTAAGATCCCTTCCAACTGTCCTTCGTTCCCCACACACTTATTGCTCCAAGGATTCTGAAACCATGGATCTGATAGCTACTCACAATCTATCTTGACAAGGAAAATCTCAAAGTCACTCCAACCAAGATAATAATTCCAAGCCAACCAAAGCTAAGCTCAAGAACCAACAAAAGCTAACTTTCTCCATGAGAACTCCTCTCCTTTTATAAGTTGAAGAGGATAAGGTGAGGAGGTTAGAATGATCCCACTAAATCATGAAAGTGAGTAAGATCCAAACCATTCGGATGCCACCTCACCATAGAAGTTTCTCCTTCTAGAAGATTCAAGAAAACGCTCATTTTCCCCATGTGTAGGCATTCTCACACCCTAGCTATAGAGCAACCTGTGAACATCGCGCACCCTAGCTATAGTGAAACCTGTGAGAATGGGTCATTCTCGCACCCTACCTATATAGCAACCTGTGAACTTCCTTTTTTATAAGGTTTTTACATAGGAAAATGCAACTTCTTTTCTCAGGAAAAATTCTTCTCCTTTCTCTCTTTAGGAACTCAGGCCACTGACCCCTCTGAAGGAAACATATAGGTTTACATCATTAACGATCATAGGGATGTTGAAAATAATGTGTAACAGAAGATCAAGAGACCAAGATTATAGAAGAAATCCATAAAGAATCAGAAATGATATTGCTACAGATGAGAGATACCATGAATGACCAACGACATGTTAGTCTATCATAGATCTTCAAGGAGAAAGAACAGATCAAAGTGAGAATAGGAGACTTCAACATTGACTATGTTTTGGATGAAGAAACATAGGTGAACATTATGACAGAAGGAACCTGGAAAGCTATAGGAATACCTGACATGATCCCTTCATTAGGAGGAATAGGGTTATTCAGAGGAAAACTGGTAAACCTATGTGGAAAGCTCACTCAGATATTTATGAATGCTCACGTAGCTTCAATAGAAGAAGATTTTGAGATTGTTAAGTTCATGGAGGACAACACCCCTTTTACTATGTTACTTGGTAAACCTTGGATTGAGAAAGATCAAGCCAGAAAACAGGAAGCAGAAAAGGACCTAGAACAACAGAGACAAGAGTTAAGAGACTTCCTGACTAGAAGGATCACATAGTTGATTGAAGAATTGGAGAACAGATCAAGGGTTCTTGACCCCAGGAACTTGAATGATGAAGTTGACAGAACGCTAGAAGAACCACAGAAGACCAAAAAATATGTTGGACAAGTAATACCCATGGATGTGAAGAAAGAATCTCAGCACTGCGAAGTTACCATGCCAAGAGAAGAAAAGAATCAGAATGAAAAAAGGATGATCAAGACAAAGCTCATTGAGAAGAAGGATAGAAAACTCATGAAGAAGAAAGCGAAGTTGGAGAAATTACAGAATGTTCCAGAAGAAACCCTGCAGAAGGAAAAACATGCAGAATTTGAGCGTCCCCGGGATAGAAGAACAGTGACATATGGCACTTCGCCATGTCAAAGTAATATAACCATTAGAAGACAATATACCCATTCTATTGATGGCCCGAACGGCTTGAAAGAAATTTATGACCTGTTACTTGACCATTATACTACGCCATAATGGGAAGATCAAGAGTTAGTGGACCCTCCTATCAATTGCAATCAGTCCATTACAACTTAACTTACTTATTACATCGCGCCATGCTCGTAAGACACTTTTTCCAATTGAGATCTTGAGCTCACAGAATACCTGCATTGTGGAATAGTGACTACCTTGCCTTGCTCTCTACTCGATTACGGTACCTTCATCCCCTTGAAAACCTAAGAGAGTGATCTTGAGCTTACATGTCCAACGAGCTTAGCACAGTAGAAGAATCAGTGAGAGAAGTACTCTCTAGCTTAAGAACTGAAAGAGTTATGTCAGAAAGAGGAATGTCCACTGGAGTCTAAGCCTCGTTGTCAAGAGAAGTAGCAACTTCTCCATCAACTGCTTGAGCTGGACCATCCTGACAGACCGCCGAGAAATGTACTAAACATAGAGATGACATCGCAAATGCCAAACTGATCTCGAGCATCTTTCCCTCTTACATACCTCCTCTGAAAGGTGAAATCAATCATGATAGTGTGCCCCAAGATTACAACTATCCTATGATCACTGTGTACCTACCAAAGGGTGTGCGCGCAGTTCACACTAAGCAGACCAAGCTCGCAGCATTGAAGTTTTGTGACTTCAACCTTGGTGATCGGAAAGCCTACAGTATGTTTTTCCCGCACAAGTATATGACGATCACAAAGGGAAAGAATTCCAATATCGTCCCTCAACAATGGACGATGAACCTCGCACAGTCCACCTTACTTAATGTAATGAAGATTCCACACTTTGGCAGGCACTAGGAGATGAACGCTTGCGTAAAATTGCTACTGGCGAGCTACCATGGAGGATATCTCTAGTTGAACCGACGTATAACGATTGATCCGATGCTGATCAATTAGATCATCGGGCTGAGCATGCAGGGCCCTGACCTGCAAGACTATTACCCTAGAAAGACCGCAGATCACGCTCTTTCACAGAAGATTAAAGAGGCCTATGGAAATGTTGAAAAAGGTGTGTGAGGTTACAAGGTAACCTCTATTGACAGTGGCGCAGTGTGCCTCGCCTGTTAGATGATCGCAGGAAAGTTAGTCCGCAAGAATAGACCAACACAAGTATCTAGGTTTGTAGTTGATCTCGTAGCAAAATGTGCAGAAGGAGTCCAAATGAACTCATCAAAGTACTTAGCGGATCAAATAGAATTGGATTGCAGAGAAGCGTAAGACCAAGGATATGAGTTCCACTTCACCTGGCTTCTCATCTTGATCACCTTCATAGCATGGGAGATGCCAGAGGATGTCATTTCTCTTGAAACCCTACCATTTGAACTATTGGCTGTGAAGTTCAGTACATTATGGTACACGACATATATGAGCAGGAAATGGCAATTGAATGCCCTCTTTCACAGATACTACATCCAGTTGAAGACCATGATATAAGCCACACCTCGCATTACTCCAAACACACTCCACATATTTAGACCCTTAATGAAGTTCGACGTGGACCACCACTTCATATACCTAACTCCACGCGTTGATGAGCACCAGGAACGACTGCAATCCTATTATAAATTGACAGAAGAAGACCTTGAAGAGATTTCCAAGGAATGGTCGATAGACCTCCTCGTTGCAGTAGATCCAGCAGATATTTTAGATATCAACAGCCCAGAAGCTGCGTAGGACACACCTGGGCCCAGTAAGACACAAAAGACAAAGAAGACAAAGAAGATAAAGGAGACGAAGAAAACTAAAGAAATTCAAGATGTGGATAGCCGCTCTGTAAGGATAGATTCTATCACACCAGATGAAGAAGGTAACGACGAAGACCTAGAAGAAGTTGAAAAACAACCAGAAGATGAATTCAAAGTTCTAAAGAAAAGAAAAGGGTCACCTTTGAAGTCTTCCATTAAGAAGAAATCCAAAGCGGCTGTGACCAAGATGAAGACCACGCTCAATCAAGATGACTTCAACTTTCTCCTCGCAACTTTGAATGAAGCTATAGAAGAGATCACAGAAAAGCAGGAGGCCAAGCAATAGATGATGTACAACAAAATCGAAGTTGAGCTCCAAGGAGTACAACGAGCCCTCCAGTCTAACCATGCAATCTCCACTACGCCTATGCTAGAAGGAACACCCAAAGTAGGAGACGAGTCAGTTCAACTTTGCAAGATTGTCGACCTAGTCAAAGTACGCCTTCGGAAAGTAGAAGAAGTAACAGTGTAGGCCACCCAGGCCCTAAATAATGAACACGAGGAAGTCATAGAGCAGTTCCAAGCTGCACAACAAGAGAAGGAGGCCATCCAAGAGAAGTTTGATAAAGAACATGCAAAGATCCAAAAGGAGAAGGAGCAACTTCTCGTGAAGCAAATCGGGATCGAAGAAGCAGTCAATAGAGTGTTTCACTCTTTGAATGGCTTAGAACATAAGGCAGAAGAACCCATAGAATGCCAAGTAATGAAGCTTACTGAAGTCATTCAGCAACTGCAACAAAGAGTAGTAGAAATAGAGCTCCAAGCTATACCTAGTACTCCACAAGAAGAACGTGACCAACGAGAAATGAATGCCCGAAGTATTGTAGAAAGGATTAAGGCACTCACTAAAGAATGTAAGCAATTAAATAGTAGAAGTGCGCAGATACATGAGAACCTATCCGAGAACCCTGAATTTCATAAATTAGAGTCACAACTCCAGGAGGTGAAGTACCAAGCTGAGAAGTTACAGGTACAGCTGGAGGCCCTATTGACCATAGATAAAATGAAGAGGTCCCACGAATAACGTGTCGTGCAGTAGTAGATTCATATGATCCAGAGCAAGGTCATGGAAGTGACGCAACAACTTTAACCTTTGCAGGATAGGGCATCTCAACTATTCTTAGAGATTGAGAGCCAAGGGACAGACTTGGAATAGGTTGTGAACACAACATAGGAGTTCTTAGAAGGACCAATTAGTAACACACTCATTCAGGAGTTTGTCGAGCAAGAAGTAGTAGCAAAGAAACAGGTTGAAGTAGCTCGATGCCTTCGAGCTAGAATTACCTAGAGAAGAGTGACTCGGGACGAGTCACAGGTGAGTGTTGGGGTCATGTTGGCCCTCGACCAAGTTTTGAGGAATACTTGGTCATAGTTTACCATTTGTTACTTCAAATGCCTGTCAAAGATGAAGCGCATAGCGAAGCGGAGATCACGAGATCTCGCCACCTTTTGTGGAACCTTTTTGGGTTTTTTGGGAATATTGTAACAGGAAAGGGATGTTGGCCCTTGTTTAGGCCTTTTTCTATGTATAAATAGAGGTCTAGGGCATGTAAGAAATGAGGCCCTATCTAGTCGATGGCTTAGTGCATAAGTTGAATCTACATGATCAAAAGTCTGTGTGAATGTAAGATCTATGTGCATGCTGTAATAGTGCTAAGTGCACAGAGTGTGAGAAGGCTTAGTGCTTGGATCTACCCCAGGAAAAAGGACCTAGCAATATGCACAAATATCTTGTCCTATTCGGGGTAAGGGTCATCGAAGCTCCATGCTGTAACTTCTTGACCAAGATAATATAAATAAGACTTTGTGGACATAGCCCCAGGGTGGGGGTGAACCATGATAACTCTGTGTACTATGCTGATGTGTTTGTCTCTCTCTTGCTAAGTGCTCTGATATGTTTAGATATATTTATTGATGCTTTCTGCTTATGAGATATGAATGCATGTTAGATACGATACATAATATGCTAAGTGCTTAATATATTGAGTATAACATGTTTATCATTGCTAAGTGCTAGATCTGAGTAATTACTACGGTGCTTTGTGCTTTCTGCAAAGTGTATTAATGAATGTATGTTAGGAAATAACTGATTCTAAGTGCACTGTAAGAAAGATAATCATAGATATGTGTCCTAGATAAGGTTGCAGACACTTGAGTCCTGCAACCACCCCTGTCTCTACCTTGAGGGAGACTTCATCTACTTCGCAGGTGTTGCCGAAAGGGCCAATAGTTAGGGCTTTTTTGGTGCACTCTTGAGCATTGAACCCTGGGTCTGCCCCTGTGCCAACAAATAGCACTAGACCTTCCAAGAGCACTCAACAATGGGGTTCAAAGCCACCGGAAGAGTAACTAGTGAAGGTTGAAGTAATCAATTATAATGAGGGGTAAAGGGTGCATATCCCAAAACAACTAGTGATATTTCCCAATAGCCACACAAAATCTGATCAAGGTGTGATTGCATCCCACAATCACCACTTGGGTAGATGTCCTAAGTTTTTGGCCACTAGGTACCTCGTTCAAGGTGCGATATTTAGCTTTCAGCATTAGAACGTTGTCACGGGTTGAATGCCCTTCCAAGAGTTGGCTGACTCAAGGAGGTATGCACAAAACAACTGGACCTTGGCCTTCAACCCTTCATGAGTATCTCCCTCCCTTATGGTGTAGGAACATTTCACTTGGAGGATTTGAAAGTTCCATGTTCCTCAACTTCTATTGTTTGAAAATGTGAGAACCTGATAACGAGGGGTTATTTGGATGCCTACTGTCGAAATCCTACCTAGACTAAAAAAATTTCTTTTGGCACCTCCGATGGAGGAAAGCTTAGTGTGTTTTTAGAATTTTTTTAGATGTGGTGGGCTGAGAGATTGGAGGTGTGGACCAATCTCATTTGAATTAAATGGGTGTGGATAATTTCCAAAGAAGTAGTCATATCTTTCATAATTCTTTTGGAGAAAACCTACTTCGACCTCCACTATTTCAAAATAGAAATTATGTGTGTGAGGAGTGGTTGTGTGCAAGTAAGTGAAAGAGTGTGCCAAGATTTTAATAATTTAAGTGTGAAATTGCAACATGTGGACTTCTTGTGGTCCTTACAAATCTTCTTTACCTAGCTTACTATGTGTCTTTGGTACAACCTTGCGGAATATTTAAATCCCTAAAGAACTAGAAATGTGGACATATGGGTCCATTAATTTTATCTTTAAACTTCCCTAGATTGTGATGTAAACTAAGAAAACAATTTTAAGAAACTATACTAAGTTTTCAACATGTGGGCATGTATGGGCCCTTACAAAACTTTAAGATGAATTTCAGCAAACTAAGAGGAACCCTAGGGGGGATTTGTCCTCTCCTAAATATTTTTGTTAAGGGAGATGAAGATTCCTCTCAACCTCCTTTCTGATTCCCAAGATCACACTAGGGTGTGAGGGAAGAGCATACTTGAGGGTCAAAATTGGTTTCTAGTCCCACTTTAAGTGATTAATGTATGAAAGAAATAATCTCAACTTAAAATTTTACAATCCAAATACGCCATCCATGTGGAAACAAAAAAAAAGAGGAGAATATTGGTTCATTTTACCCCCTAAGTGCCTATATTAGCTAAATTTTCATATGGGAAAATACTCTAAGTGGAGTGTAGTTTCCTTACAAAGTGCATTGAAATAAAAATATGAAGGCTAGGGGCCTTCAAACCATTCAGAAAAACCCTTACAATTTGAAAAATTGGAGTTATGCACGGGTTAAAATTCTCACAGGTGTGCAGAGGGTGCACAATGCATAGAGTAATGAGGCCTGTTTCACACACAGTGCGCACAACGTGCGTGTGTGGGCAAGAAAATCCATGCATTTCCTGTCACACATTGGGGGAGAAATTTCCAAGTGAAATACTCCTTCCTCAACTATAAATTTTTACTTTGGTAGGTTGGGCTAGCTCGATTTTGGTACCTGCAAGACAAAACAATCAAAATGAGGTGCTCTCTAAACTCAAATAGGGGGGAATTTGATACCGATCCGCAATATGGTTTCCAATCTATTGTGTTGGTTTTGTCACTTGGCTTAGTAGAACAACAACACTTGCATGTCTAGATGAGCCTGCTAGACAAGACAAAAGTTTTGTGAGTGGGTTAGATATGCCAAACAGATGTATAAACAAATAAAATAAAATAAAATAACTAAGAAATAAGTGTTAGAAAGCATGAGAAACTTAGAACCATAAAATCAAACAATGACCAACATAATGCTACCAATGGATCAATAGATTAATAGGAAAAACACCGAGAGAAAAATAAGGACTTATGAGTCCCCTCTTCCTCCTTGGGAGGGCTCTTGAGTTCCCTAATATAGAGCTCTCCATACAATGGAATAAATGGAAAATGGTGAAAAAAAACAATGACTATTCCCTCAAGAGGTGAGTGGAATGGCCTATTGTAATGGTGCTTGAAGGATTCCAAGAGAAAAGAGGATTTCCAAGGAAAAATTCTTGCAACATAAAAATACTATGAAGATCTTGGTTTCTTAGCACACCCATGGCTCTTATTTATAACATTCATACATGGAAAAATTTAATTGGTTCATATTGTGAACAAGGGGTCTTTTATGGAACCCTTTAGCCCTTGACCAGACCCAATTGTATAGTTTTTTGCCTTTTGAATGCATTTTGGTGCTGTAGGTGGAATAATTGCTACTGGCATTGAAGTGTTTCTTTAACCATTTGCGTGCAATGTTGTAGACAATTTTTCAGTGATAACAACCACGAACAATACATAGTGGATCCATGTGATAAAAATGAAGTAGCAAGCATGGCCACAAAAATTACATAGTGGATCCATGTTAAAGTGGATCATATCCACAAAGAGATACACAATGGAGATATGTCTCAAGATCAAGAAAAAAGGATATATGGAACCAAGTGAATGAAAAAACTGATCCTATGCAAGTACCAATGTTTGTGAGGTGGCACCATATGAGTCTATAAGGAGCACAAAATAGGTCATGCTCACACTTCACCTGAAGTATTCACAACAATTCGTTGTGGTACAAGTGTACACTATGTGAATATATGAGTAGAAGTCGAACATAGTAAGACATTGTTTGATTACTGGTCATTGATGTATACTATTAACAAACACAAGACAACCCACTGATATTGATGATGGGAGTCAAGGTACCATGGTACTATCTAACAAGTGTGAATAAATGAACTGACATTGAACACCTGGTAGAAGCTATCAACCATGAGACATTGATGTATTCCCACTGTCAATAGCAAGGGAACCTTCCATTAATGACTGTAATCCCCAAGGTACCAAACATGTCTCTAGAGCCCTGTCCCAGATAAATATGTGTCGAATTCGATAGGATGGGACCTGTTGGAAGGAAGGAATTAAGGAATCCTCCATCATCCAACACGAGGGGTGGCGGAAGGCAAAATGTTTGGAAGAGATTAGACGAAGACACTGATACTTGTGATGATGAGACTCAACTTGGGAAGGATGACTTTCAAGGTCAAAGGATAACTGCAGACTGGATGAAATAGGTTGAAAATTTTTCCTTGAACATAAGAACAACAGATTATGTGACATCGAAAGCATGACTATAAACTGGGATACATTTGTGACACAGGAGGAATAAAAAAATTCTCCATATAGTTGGAAGAATAACCAACCAGAGGAGAAAAAACTGAAAGAGAGAAAAATTATCCTAAATCCATACTAAAACCCAAAATGATGAGATACTGACTCAATATTATGCTTTGTTCAAGGGAGACAAGACTGCTGGAAAAAAAAATATTAGATGTTTTCCCATTCTTTTTTATTTTTTGATTTTATTTTTTGTCTTTTTCATGTTATAGAAGCCTGCAAAAGAATAAATAATGCTTATTGTATAGTGGAGGAAACGAGTGTCGCAGGAAAGCAAACTAGTTCCAGAGTGCAAGGAACATACCTATTCTCAATGCAAGGAAAGCATGTGCAGGATAAGGACACTCGGGGAAATGTATCCTCTAGGGATAAGGTGTCGAGTCATAAAGGCATAAATTGCAAGGTTGGGAACTAATAGGAATGCATAGGAAATTAGTTCAACAACAACAAGCTGAAGTCGACATTAGGCCTAAAAGTGCGAGCAATCAATATGTAGATGCATATATGTCTCAAATTTGGGAAGTAAACTTCCCATAATGGTATTTTTCGTAAGATTAGTCTCTAGGGCCCAAAAAAGAAAAAAATCATACCAAGGAGAACTATTCTGGTCACAATATCGCCAAAGTATTCATTTTTCATACATATTCCAATTAGTCCAGATAAGGTTTAAACTTATATCAAAAGGATGCCTCTTCAAAACCTTTTTAACGAGTGTGATAGGGACAAGATCACTCAACTATATTTTTAATTTTAAGGAGTGGGAAAAGAGCTTAACTATGGACTCCCTCATCATTTTTCATAAATTTAGTCCCCTGAGCCCGAAAAGGTATAAAACATAACTTAGGAGATTTGTTCTAGCCCATGGAATAGAATATTCATTTTTTGTAAGTATTCTTGTCTAGTTTAAAAAAGGGGTAAAATTGTGTTGGACATACATTCCTTCAGATCCGTTTAACAAGTGTACAAGGAACAATGTCACTCAAAAATATTTTCAATTTTAAGGAGTCTACAAAGAGATTAACTATGGAATCCATAGTGTAAGAAGCATGAAGCATGAAGTTCAAACACAAACTCATGGTGAGACTAACTAGGACCCCCAAGCCTAATAACAAGCTTGGAGCATGTAATATAGGGGTCCTGCGGGAAAAGGCCAGAATGAGAGAGAGTAAAAAGCATGAATTTAAAACACAAAATCATGGTGGGACTAACCAGGACCCCCAAGCCTAATATCAAACTTGTAACATGAGCGCCATAATACAAAGGTATTATAAACTAGGATGCTCATGGAAGGTAAGCTCTACCACATGAATTATGACACTTATAAACATCAGAGAAGGTTCTCTGTCGCAACTCAGTGGGTTCAATTATCTAGCCAAATGAATCAAGAAATGAATAATGAAAACATGCATGGAGAGGAAAACCTAACCTATATGTCAGTTTCAAGATCATTACCTATCAAAACGGATCGACATGGAACAAAAAGGTACCAAATAAAAATGTCTCTAAAGTCATGTATATAAGACCAAAACACTTACCCAGAAGTTAATAAGTCCAATATAGAAACCTATGATAAATAAAAATATTAAAGGATATATAACTTGAAAACAAGAAACCCTAAAAATACAAAATGTATAGAGGACCGCACAACCTTGTGGCTTATGCATAGTAGTGCTCCAGGTAGAGCCCATTTCTAGGCTCAAGCCAAGGGTTTCATTGGTAACCAACTAGTAAAGCTTCCATTTCAGGAGGAGGTTGAAGATCTATCATCATATCTTCAAGTATGGTCTCATTTGAAGTGAACACAAAATCCATGAAATCGGGGCCCAACAACTCACAAATACCAGGGCTCAAGGTCTTACAAATAATAAGATCAGACTCAAGAGGAAACATTAGATTACTTGGGCCAATAGGAGGAAGCAAGGGCTCCCATCCCCGCATCGAATAAAACACATGATCAATTACTGAGACCTTTTCTTGAGAAGGAGAACATAACTGTAAAGGATCCTTATTAGGAGAAACTAAACACTGAGGATAATACACTACATAATTCATCTGTGGCGGGGAAGAGTCTACTCGAAAACTAGGAACACAGAAGGGGGAAGCCTAAGTTAAATATGAACCAAGATGGTGATTATCAAATGAAAGCTGATCAATAATGACAATGCTTCCATTGTGAGGGAAATGCATCACATGAAAGAGAATAGACATCACAACATTCGTCACATACACATAATCACACCCAAGAAGCAAATAAATTCTAAAGGGCTCGACACCACTAACATATTGATGTAGATAGTCTTCCCACCTGACGTGATAAGAAATCGAGGAAGAATACCCAAGCATTCACTAGGTCTTCTGTAGAAATACAGAATCTCACTGGTAGTTGACCCAAGCTTGGGAGAACCCAAAGTTTTCCAAGTTGAGGATGATAAAAGACTTGTAGAGGATCCTTCATCTACAACTGTTTAGCGAATTCCTAAATTATTAATTCCAACCATTATTTGGAAGGGTGAAGAAGAAGGAAGGCGAGGCTCTCCAATATCATTCCAATCAAAGGAAACCATCCTAGGACTTGGAGGGAGCGTACTCGAAGAGAGTGGAATTCCCTCTTGTTCAAAAGGTTCTAAACTGGAAATGCGAAGGACATGGTTATATGACACATCACTCCCCAAGAAAAGAGTTGGATTGACCAAATATTTTGTCGATGATGTCACTTCTTTAGACTTGTCACTCTCTAAGAAAAGGGTGGGATCAGTTGAAGATTTCATCGACACGACCACTTCCTCAACCAATGGTTGAATAGTATGTGACAGAACATGGTCAAGAGACACATCACCCCCCCAAAAAAGAGTGGTGTCGGCTGAATATTACATCAACATGACCATTTTTTCAACCAAAGATTGGATAGATTATTTGGAAATCGAAGACGACTCAAAACTAGAAGGGCCTTCAAACAAGGACCACATTCTTTGTACCATGGAAATAGTAGGGCATAAATGAGTAAGGTGATATCCTTTGAAAATTTTGCAAGGGAACTTGGGATTATGTCCTGTATGTATAGGCTTATCAACAATATTAATGACCCCATCATGACTTGCAGTGGTTGATGGGTTGCCCCCAACATGACTGGCAGAGGATGGTTGTAGGTCTCCAATGTTACTAGCAGAGGTTGGTGACAAGACTCCAACATGAATCACAATGGTCAATGACTCGATGCTGGTATGACTAACAATGACTGGACTTTTTATCCCAACATGACTCACAGAGGCTGGTGACATGACTCCAACATGACTCGCAGAGGTTGTTGACCTATCTCTAACATGACTCGTAGAGGTTAACAATTGATCTCCAACATGACTTGCATAGTTTGGTGATATTTTTCCAGTATGACTAGCAATTACTAGATTCATGCCCCTAGAATGACTTGCAGCCACTAGTTTCTGTGTTCAACATGACTCACAGAGGTTGTTGACGAATTTCCAAAATGACTAGCAAAGGTTGGTGACTAGTCTCCAACATGACTAGCATAGGCTAGTTACAGGACTCCAACATGTCTCACAGAGGTTGTTGGCCTATCTCTAACATGACTCATAGAGGTTAGAGGCTGATCTCCAACATGACTAGCAGAGGTTGGTGACTTCTTTGTCTTACTCTTCCTCTTCCTATTTATTTTAGACTTTTGGTTACTAGTAGATGTACTTTCACCAAAAGAAGGAGAAAGAGGAGATGTAGAATTTATGGGTGTAGAAGGTGAAGGATCAAAATTTGTATGATTCTCCTGACACAAAGTGCTTATCTAAGAATTTTCAAGAACATTCAGTACATTTGGAGTGGTCCATAACCAAAATGGTAGTCCTACACTCAACCCAAGAATGTTCAAAGTGGCCATCAAGGGGGCACCAACGTTTATAAAGAAAGGAAAAGTGAAAGAATCCCCTTGGGAATGGGTCCCTTGGTTGGTATCCTCAAGAAATGTGGCCATATTTTTCTCATGCACAGGTTCGTACTTTGCGGTATTTTTCATGTCCACAAAAGTCTCATGCACTGATTCTAATGAAACAATGGTATAAAAACCCATGCCTTCTAGGAGGTAAATCCACGCTTTCAAGAGAAATACCATGGTTCCCTCCTGACCAACAGAGTGGTTGATCAACTGGTGTGAATAAATGATCCAAAAGAGGTGACATTGAAGCAACCTAAGGCCAACTACAAAAATCAACAGTCTAATAAAAATACCTAGGAGAAACATCGCAAGCAGATAACTTTTCCAAATCTTTAGTCTAAGTGTATGAAATCTTGATTCCAAAGAAATGAAAAAGTGGAAAGGGACCTTCTGGATGAAGTCAGGGGTTGATTAAGTCCCGTGGAGCAACGAATGGAGGAGTGATAAGTAGCTATCCCAACCTCCACTAACCATCCTTATCTAGTGCAATTACCCATGCTTCGTAGGGCACCCTCCAAAAACATTGAAAAGTGTGATACATAATCTTCCCCAGGTACCATGGCAAGCCCCCAAAGTCACCTCTGAGATCCATAGAAAAATCCACTAAAGTCACCAACTCACAGTCAGCGTCCGGGGGGTGCAATTTAAAATAGGGATTGGATGTATGGGAAGGGTAACAAATCCTAAAGATTTGAAAGTGTCGCCTCTCACGGAGGTAAGGGAACTAGCAAAACCCCCAATATACGATATCTCTACTATGCTTAGTCAAGCTTCGGAGGGGAAATCTCCTCTACTCTCCTTCATGTGACCTCGTGTTTAGCTTCTGTGTTAGAGGAGGGTCTTGACTATAGTTATACAAAAATTGGATATGAGACTCTCCCTATCTCAGACTCCTATGTTTTTTTTGCGGCCTTGGAGAGTTATCTCTCCAATTCTTATCCAAGGCCCTAACCCTAAACTTGTCTGTACACCCTAGAAATAAAGTCTAGTTCATTTTAAGCTTAGTGTTCATTTTAGTGGTTGTTTTTACTCAAAGGGTATGGAGGTGCAATTGATGTTGTTTGATACTCTTGCAAAAATGAAACTTATAAGATCATTGGCAAATAAAACTTTACACCAATTATTCAAATTAAAAAGAGTTTCACCAAGAAAATGCATGAACAATCCTTCAAACCTAAAGATGCAATATTTTTTCCTTTTCTGATGAAAAATGCACGATGCAACTTTCAAGAGAAAGAAAAGAAGCAAACAAAATGATTTTTTTTCTTATTTTTCTTTTGAAATGATTTCCAAATGAGAAGAAAATGGAAACATATTCTAATATATTTTTCTGTTTCAAATAACAATGAAAACAATGCAAAGAAAGAAAGAGATATAACTAGAATAATACTAGTTTATTTTTTCAAAGAAAAACCAACAAAATATGTTAAAATACACTATAGAATACACGATTCATGTGCCCCCCAGAACACAACTGTACGCGGGATACAAATATGCAACTAGAAGATGGCAATGTAATTTCAAAAAATAAAAAGGGCCACTCAGAAATAGAGGGCTTCAAGACTTAGCAATAGGTCATGTGAGGCTAAAAGACTCTGTAAAAGACTCATAAAATAACAAAAAAAGACAAATCAAGCAAGCAAGACATCTCAACCAAACTATACCAACCAGGAGTATCCCCAGTGGAGTCACCAATTCTGATTAAGGTATTTTTCTCCTGTGATTGTGGGTCATAATCACAACAAAGAAAGACCAAGTGAAAGAGATAATCGTTTCCCCACAGGACAAACACAAAAAAATCAAAGAAAATAACTACTTTATTTAGGATAAGGTAGGGATGGAGAGGACAAAATAAGGTGCACCTTTTTCTCCTGTTTGATGTCGATCCCTGCTCCAATTTCCAAAGAACTCTTGATCTTTTATTGGAATTAACCTGCAAGACATATATAAAACTAGGGCTGCAACAAAAGTAGTTATAAGATCTTAAACATGTGCATGTAATATGTTAGATTCAAAGTAGGCATACCGATAAATGTAAAATGAATAAAAATTTGGGGGAAAACAATCTCTTTTATTACCAACAAGTGGAAAAGGCAAGTTACAATCTTGTCCATCCTTAGGCACCGTCTTGAAGCCAACTATCTAGTTTCCTCCGAGAATCCTCAAGCATCAACTCCACAAAAATGGAATTCTCTCAATGACTCATATAGGGATAAGGAGACACCCTATATTCACATAAAATGAGAAAGAAACTTTGGAAAATGAGTTTCCAGACTAAGGGGATGTTTATAAGAGAATTATAGGGAAATAAGGCTTGCTAGATGCTGACAGCATAACTTTGCACCAAGGGACTCGTGTTACCATATTTGTCCCTTTATGGTTGTTTTATATCTTCCAAATTATGTTTGGGGAGTTGGATTCCATTGTGTATGGTAAAGGTTCATTGGAAAACGATCCCACCCGAAAACCCACCTGAAAACACAAAATTATTTTATTTTTCACCAAAAATGAGGGCTTCCACGGGTTGCAGTCAGAAAAGGAATGAATTTCCACATGTTGCACTAGAGAAACCCACATATATGATCTTAAAGCATGTTTTTTAGATTATTTTGGAGGTGAATTTTAGGGAAAAGTCTAGAAATCATTGGGAAAGGGTTGGGCCATTACACAAAATCATAGATGCGGCATTTTGTGCTATAACACTAAGGGTATGGTCAATCCTCTTTAGTTAGAGCCTTGAGAAATTGGGTCTGTTGTCCCCTCATTCCTAGGGGTAACTCAAGGATATCATGTCTCAAGGCCCGCAATGGAGAGCATGATCTACCCCAAGACGATGATGATCGACATGTCCATAGGATGTAGCCCAGTAGCCCCCCTGATTTACCTCTCAACATAGATCAAACAAGGCTCATCAAATTCAAGAAGCCCAAAGTATAGGGCATGGTAAGACAACATCACCATGAGGTATGGTTAGTCCTTTTTTTATACAAGGTGTTTTGTTTAATTTATTAGACATGTGGACAAGGATCATTGGTTGAATTTGGATAGTGGATCACTTGCTTGAGAAATTGTCTTGGTTTCCTTGTTTCACCTTGGTGGTCAACTTCTATGCCCTAGTCCTGCGTTATCACTGTTGATTAATTGGGTTGGTTTTCATTAATGTCAACCATTGAAGCAAGCTCGGTAGAAAATTTTGGTATCCCCAACAATATGCATAAGGTACTTAAGTTTGTTTGGGGAATAAAGGAATTAATATCAATATAGATGCAGATAAGACTATTCTAGATGGATAGTACATGCCATGCCATTTTTGGTGATATGTGGAACACCACGTAAATCCTCACCATTAGAGAGTTATGGCCTTGTGAAGTTGGAGAACCCTCATGAGTTATCTAGAATCTCCTAGAAAGTCAAAGAAGTCAATTTATTCTAGAAGCTCCTTGAGGAAGTTTACTAGTCAAAGTGGTTGTAACTAGGAGTTAATCATGGGTTAAGCTCTTGGAATTAGAAAATAATTAAAAATAAATTAGTTGCAAGTAGAAGTGGAGAGTTTACAACTGGTATCAGAGCAATTTCCTTCAGAAATCCATTAACCACTTAAGGTAGATCATGGAGAGAAACAATATGTATAAAAATAGAATACCATAGTTTTATGGATAAAACTATGCATTCTATAGTAGAAGGATGAAAATATATGTACAAGAACATGGATTTAAAGTTTGGAAATCAATTGCATATGGATATAAAGAGCCATCCATTCCTCCAACAAATTAAAATGGAAGGAAACCAAGTCTAAATAACCCAAAAGCCAAAAATGCATTCCTGAATGGTCTGGTTGATTCAATATATGTCAAAGTTATGCATTGCATCTCTGCAAAATAGATTTGGGACAAACTTCAGAATGTTTATGAAGGAGATGCAAAAGTCAAGGCATCAAAGCTTCAAACTTATAGAGGTCAATTTGAACAGATGAAGATGAAGGAAAATGTGAATATTGCAGCTTACTTCTCAGGAGTTGATGAAATAGTTAATGCAATTAGAGGATTGGGAGAAGAAGTTGATAAATCTATAATTGTTCAAAAGGTACTAATATATCTTCCAATGAGATTTGATCCTAAGATATCAACACTAGAAGAAATAATAGATTTCGATTCAATACGCATGGATGAACTATATGGAATTTTCATAGCCTATGAAATGAGAACCGAACAGGAGAATCCAGTTACCAAAGAAGCAACATTCAAAGAATCCAAGAATTCAAATCAAAAGGGAAAGCAAAAGGAAAAATCAGATAGCAACAACAATGACATCTCAGAAGATAATGAAGTAGTATCCAACTTCGTCAAAAGATTGAAAAAGGGAACTGATGACAAATATAGAGGTAAGCTTCCATTGATTTTTTTTAATTGTGATGGTATTGGTCATTTTTCTAACAAATTCCCCCATAAGAAAAATAAAATAATGAATAAGATGATTCAAATAGAAAACAAATGTACAAAGGAAAAAAAAACAAAAATAAATTATTCAAGAAGAGATTTTGCACAAAAGAAGATAACACCTCATTAGATGAAGATGAAGATAGTGAAAGTGAAACAAAAAGGGTTCTATTGATGAAAATAGAAGACTCCGATGAAGACAACACCGAAGAAGAATATGAAGAGGCAAAATTTGACTACAAAGAAGATTTGATGAGTGCCATAGAAGTTATAAAAAGGGAAAAGAAGGAAAACAAGTCATTGCAGGCATAACTAAAAAGAAAAGATGAATCTCATGGTTCCAACTCTTAAGAAATAGATTAAATGATCACTAAATTGAAAATCCAAGATGAAGAAGACAAAGTAATAGAAGAAGCACTCAAAGAATGGTTGGAATAAAAAGACATGATCATTGGAAGTTTGGAGGCATAGATTGTCACATTGAGAAAAGATATTCAAAATAAAAACATGCAGAATAGCTCTAAAGTTTTGGATAAAATTATTAATAGAAAGAGACTAAATCATGACAAGTCCGGACTTGGATACAATCATACAAAAAATGAATCAAGATCCAAAGAAACAGATCAAGAAACACATCCAAGAAGCTATGCAAAGACAATCAGAGGAGACACAAATTTTTACAAGGAAGATCACAGGGACACTCCTCCACGCAGAAGATTCAAATTTCAGAATCAGTGACATCCAGAAACAAGAAGGCCTCAAGAAGAAGAAGGATTCAGAAGAGTAACTCTTTTCAAAATATCATCAACTCCTAGGTATCAAGATATATTCTTTGGTTTATGTTATTCATGTAACAATTTTGGACATAAAGTTGTAAATTGCAGAGAAAATAACAAAACAAAAACAACTTTGAAAGTCATGAACAAAATGGTTATCCAAGAAGGTCCAGTGAAACACAAAGAAGAAGCTACAACATGTTTGAATCCTTGAGAACTGAAGTGGAATACTACAAGTAAAACAACTTTGGACACATGGACAAAGATTATAGAATGACCATCCATCCTAGAGAATCACAGTAGAATAATAATAATCACAGACAAGAACCTCAACATATAACATGGATAAGAAAACATAATCAGTATAACAATGCAGAATGAACACTCTCTCTACAAGATAAACATAAGAAACATGGTTGGTATATTAACAGTGGTTGCTCAAAGCACATGACAAGTGATGAGGACATTTTTTTAGCCTTGATAAAGGAAAGATATGGATCGATCTCCTTTGGAAACAATGACTCAACTATAATCATTGGAAGATGCACAATCAAAATTGGAAACAAGGATATAAAGGAAGAAAATGTTCTACTAGTGGAAGATATGAAACATAATATTTTAAGTGTAGGTCAAATGTGTGACCAAGGTCACAAACTTGTGTTTGATTCAAAGAAATGTGAGATAAAAAAAAAAGGTTTAGGAAGATTGGTTGCAACAACTGTGTATTAAATGAAATTGGAAATGAAAAGTGTTTTCTAGGAAAGGAATATGAAGTTTGTTTATGGCAGAGAAGAATGGGTCACATAAACTTTGAAAACCTTGTCAAAGTCAGCAAAAAGGAAGCACTCAGAGAAATGCCACAAATCATGAAGCCAACCAACACCTTATGCAAGCATTATCAACAAGGAAAGAAAAAAAATACCAATTTCAAATCAAATGAATACTCCACAACAAGATCGATGGAAATTGTACATATTGATTTAGTTGGACCAACTAGAACAAAGGATTTAAAAGGTGAGCAATATTAATGTTATTGGTTTATGATTATACAAGGGTGACTGAAGTTTGTTTTCTTAGGAAGAAGTCAGAAGAATTCGAGAACTTCAAGGTATACAAAGAAATGGTTGAAAATTAAATGGATTCAAAAATGAAATGTTTGAGACATGATAATGGAGAAGAGTTTACTTCAAAGG
Organism: Picea mariana; assembly: GCA_032191745.1. NCBI lineage: Eukaryota > Viridiplantae > Streptophyta > Pinopsida > Pinales > Pinaceae > Picea > Picea mariana. The sequence continues at coordinate 2,858 of JASDQU011402791.1, read as the reverse complement.
AATTTATGGATTTCTGGAGAAAGCATGGAATAAAAAGGCAATTCTACATTTCTAGGACACCTCAACAGAATGGAGTTGTCGAAAGGAAAAATAGGACAATACATGAAATGGCTCGAACTATGTTAATGGATTCCATGTTGACAGATGTATTTTGGGAACATGAATTGCATACTATAGTTCACATTCAAAATAGAGTAATGCTCGGAAACACCAGTGATAAAACTCCCTATGAGATATGGAAAGGAAGACCAATGAATGTGAAGCACTTCCAAGTTTTTGGAATAAAATGCTACATCAAAAGGGAATATGGCAGAATGGGAAAGTTCGATTCTCGTGTGGAAAAAGGAATACTTGTTGGGTACTCGAGTACAAGGAAATCATACAAATGTTTCAATCTAAGTCTCAAAAAAGTTGTGGAAAGTATCAATGTGACAATTGATGAGATAGGTGGATGCAAAATAAAGGAATAAGAAAAGGAGTCAATGGAACATGTTCACGAAGAATAAACAAAGGATGAAGAAGTAGTATAAGGGGAATATGAAGAAGATCAATTAAAAGTAGAAGAATAAGAACATAAAGTACCTCCAAAGACACCTAGAAAACATATACAAAAGAATCATCCATCAGATTAGATTATCGTAAACAAAGATGCAAGAGTTGAGACTAGAAGAAGAATTCGTTCAAATACGAACATAAAGTACCACAAAAGACACCTAGAAAACATATACAAAAGAATCATCTATCAGATTAGATTATCATGAACAAAGATGCAAGAGTTGAGACTAGAAGAAGAATTCGTTCACCAGAACAACTGCACCTAGCACTCTTATCCTCGATAGAGCCAAGAATATTTGAAGAACCCATAAAGGATGAATTATGGATAAAATCCATGGATAAAGAGTTGGATCGGATAGAGAAGAATGACACTTGGGAATTGGTTCCTAGGCCAAGTTACAAGAATGTGATCGACACAAAGTGGGTCTTCAAAAAAAATTGAATGAAGATGGTTAGGTTACCAGGAACAAAGCTAGAATGGTATGTAAAGGATACGCTCAGGTTGAAGGTATCGATTTTGAAGAGACATTTTCCCCAGTTTCTAGAATGAAAGAAGTCTGATTGATCCTTGCTTATGCATGCTCCAAGAATATTAAAGTGTATAACATGGATATGAAATCAACCTTCCTGAACAAGGATCTAGAAGAAGAAGTCTACATTGAGCAACCATAAGGATTTCAATTATCATAGAATGAAAATTATTTTTTCATGTTGAAGAAGGTTGTGTATGGTATCAAACAGGCCCCTAGAGCATGGTATTATTGACAAGACATATATCTACAACAACAAGGGTTCAAGAAAGGAAATGCAGACAATAACCTATACATCAAAATAAATCAAGATAATATTTTGTTAATTGAAGTTCATGTTGATGATATTATTTTTGGAAGTGATGATGACAGGATGAGCCAAACATTTGTAAAGGATATGAAAAATGAATTTGAAATTTCATTACTTGGATAATTATCCTTCTTTTTGGGTGTTCAGATATGTCAAAGCAACTAAGGCATTTTTATTTCTTAAACCAAGTATATCAGAGAAATGCTAAAGAGGTTCGGAATGGAAGATTGCAAACCAATCAATACTCTTATGAAGAATAGTTCTATGTTAAGTAAAGATGATGATTCAAAGGCTACAAATCAGAGGCAATATAGGTCAATGATTGGTATCTTACTTTATTTGAAAACATCCTGACCATATGTAATGAAGATAGTTGGATAGATGGAACGTTTTCAAGAAGCACCAAAGGAATCACATGTCCTAGCAATAAAGAGGATTCAAATATCTCAAGGATACATAAGAGTTTGGATTATGGTATCCAAAAGGAAATGATCTATCACTTATTTACTACATAGATGCAGATTGGGAAGCTTTCATTGATGACTGAAGAAGTACAACTGGAGCAATGTTCTACTTGGGTGAGTGTTTAGTATCTTGGCTAAGCATAAAACAATCATTAGTACCATTGTCTACAAGCGAAGAAGAGTATATTGCAGCAACAACATCTTGTACACAGGTTCTATGGATGACACAAATTTTGATAGACATACA
>JASDQU011402790.1:22914-33198 GCA_032191745.1 Picea mariana | reverse complement strand
AAGCAGTCAGGAATCTCGTCGTTGTCAAGATCTATATATGGGCCGCATACATGATTGGATTTGGGCAGCAGATATAAGACATTCTATGACTCCATGATGATGGGGGTAATTTCTTATTCTTCCTCTTTTTCTGTATTGAGTATGTGGGAATGGTGTCCATGTCAGCATCATGGATGCCTCATGAGCATGAGAACTTGTGAAGCTTGTAAAAATTCTTGATCACATTACAGTCTCTTGTTGTCATCACTAAAAAGGGGCTTTAGCCTTACAACTTGTAAAGGAGAGACTTCATTACAACGAGGAGAATAAAGTGGCCAAGCTTTGAAGAAAGACCTAGAGATGTAGCCCACATCAGGTGAACTCCATTATCAAGGTAAGTGTCATCTCTCTTATGTGTTTCTATTATTATGTCACTTTTTTCATGAATTTCCGCACATAGATTACTAAATGAAAAAATGACATGTAACACATAAGGAATCTAAAGGGGCTTTAATTCCATTTGGATTCAAGTCTATAAAGGCTTCAACTATAGCTTTTAATTGAAATCCTCTCAAGTAAAACGATCTATAACTGACCCTTGGAGGAGTGATGGGATAAAACCATCATGGGAAACTAATCACCCCCGGGTTCATATCAAGTGGTATCAGAGCAGGCTTGATATCGATTGCAGGTGTTGAAGCTGAAAATGGAGATATTGCCAAAACCGTTATGGTTCGATGAGCTTCGAGAGCTCAACCAAATCCTTCAAGCAGATAATGTTGGATTGAATACATTGTTGCATGATGCATAGAAGTAGAACCAAAGGTTGCAAGAGAAGGTGCAAGCCATGAAGGTGTATACAAGAGAAGGCTCTACAAATGAGACAGTGATAATACCATTTTGTGGCCATGGTAGCTTCACTAGTTATAGATTCGAGCATGACAATGCAAATGTATGCACACTTTATCAAGCAAATGAATATGACATACAGGCATCCAGAAACCTAGGAGGATTCCTAGAAGCATCATCCATTGATCCTTCTCACCAGGAAAAAATGGACACATCTCAAGAAGCAAACCAAGAGTTCTAGCTTGGGATGGAGGTAAATAAACCATGTTTAGTCCCTTTCTTGATTAATGTTGATGACTCTTTTAAAGTCCTTGAAAAACATACTTCATGCATTGGCTTAAATTTGATGAGAATTATGGGATACGAAGGAGGAGGCATTGGAACCAATGGCCAAGGTATTATGGATCCCATCGAGGTAGTGGTTTGGACTCGATATGTCAAGAGATGTTATGTCCCAAAGGATGTTGGAGAAAGCTCCAAAACCATTAGGGAAGAAGACCCCGGGATAGTCACTGAGACTCCAGAAGTCAACGAATCATCCAGATATGGAACTAATTCAGTGCAGGATGAGAGCACATCTTCTCATGATCGAGGATCCGAGACATCTCTAGAGAGAGATGAGAATCACAATGAAAGTGTTGAGGCTAGCTCTTCTTTCCAGCCTGACTCCAAAGACAACTCACTTAGGTATAATAAATCTCGAAACTCTATAGTTCCATTTGATTATAAGCATGTTACTAATGTAAAACAGAGATTGTGGCATCAAATACCATGCACTTTTTGTGGATTGAATAACCACGCAATTTCCTATTGTTTGAAGAGAAAGTACTTGTACATGAAGGTTATGGCAACCAGGAAAAAGATGAGGATATAATATTGCTCCCCAAAAACAGGAAGGAGCAGGGGAAATACACCTCTAAAGGAGAAAAACTACTGCAACCACTGTAGCAGAGATGGACATCATGAGGCCACTTGTTGGGCCTTGCATCCATATCTACATTCAAAGAGGAACAAGAAGACTAAGAAGACACCTCTGAGGGAGACAACCAATCAAGAAGTGTTGCAGGAAAATCCACCACCAGAAGGAAACCAACTACTAGAGAAAGGACAACTTGGTAAAGAGGACTTGTTTGGCGTAATGATTGAACAGATGGGGAAAATCCTTGAGTTAGTCGAAAGTGGTCATCTTTGTAAATCACATGTTGCATTTCAGACCCCATAGAAGGGCATTGTGTAAGAGTGATAATTGTTTGATATCACTTCTTTTTTTGCACATGTTGATATTTTAGGCCTTGTGAGGTGGTTTGGGTGTGGGTTTCCTTTTGTAAGTCCAATGGACATGAATCCAAGACCTCATAATGTAAATACTTTTGGGGACCAATATTCCTTTCAGTTGGGATGCGTGATCCGATAGGATCTAGGGAAAATCCCACAAGTCTTAGAAGTGTCCCAGGAGGCTCAGAATGGCCTCGAAAAATGAAAAAGGGAAAAAAATCAAAGTCCTCAAAACTCAAAAAAATGGGAACCATTGCGAAGAGCACGTCACAAGATTTCCAACGAAGAAAACAGTTCATCAAACAGAGTTACAAATCGAAATATAGTCATGGTCAAAGTTTTGGTCAACCTAGCCCAGATGGTAGGGATGAGTGAGAATTCGTACTACCGACATCAGTAACCATACTGATGATGTCAACATCCGTACAAAGTACGTGGTACAGTTAGAGAGTGACATGTGTCCTGACGATGTCAGCATGACGACAACATGTTAACGTGGCAGCACAAGAGGCTGCCACATGTCATGCATTTTTTGCATTTTCGGGTCGACATGTGGACCAATGAGAAAGTGCCATGTGGTAGTCCATACAGCCACATGGTCAGTCGTACATGGCATGGAAGGTGATAGGGAAATGTGTACAGCCACATGGCAGGTCGTACGTGACATGGCAAGAATAATGGTAGTGGCATCAACATGACGTCAACATGTTGACGTAGCCCAATGATAGCGTGCCACATGGCATGTTGATTTGGAATTTTGGGCTGCCAAATGGGCCAATAAAAATGTGGCACACCATTTTTATTCACACTTAGCCAATTCCTTTAACATTTTAGCCTTTTGGAACCCTTCATGATTGATTAAAACCTTTTTTGTTTCTCTTTTTGTTCAAACTTTGCTTCCAACCTAATTATCAAATTGGGCCCTCCTTCACTTGATCAAAGTGTTTCCTTGGCCTAAATTCAATATGGGGCTTGAATCCTTAATCAGAACCTTTCTCACCTATTCAACCTATAGCCTTTGTCTGATTTCAAGATTGGGCCCAATTCCTCAATTGGACCCCTTATCCCCTATTTGAAGTGTTTCCTTGGCTTGATTTGAAGGCTAAGCCCAGTTCCTTAATCGAGCCCCTTCTCACTTGTTTGAAGTGTTTCCTTGGAAGGGTTTCAATATCAAGCCCGATTCCTCAAACAAGCCCTCTATCACCTAAGTTTGAATGCATTCATATTTAAAGGAAAATGAAGGTACATACTCGGAAGAAGCAAGAAGTCCTATGAAGAGAAGACACCTGGCAAGGAATATCCACATGGATAGCGTAACCATTTTAAGTTGGAACTCGAAAGAGTGGCCCTAATTTCATGGGATTAATAAAGAAAGGCAGCCCCAAATATCAAGCTAACAAAGAGTTCATTTAGCATCCTGAGAGAAAATGAAGTTTCTCATTAATTGCCCCAAAGATGTTTTCCTAACCAAATATCAAGCATGTCTTTCCCCAACGATGTACAAGTAAGAGAGTTTTCTCTTTTACAAAGGGMTTTTTTTCATTTGAGAGTTTAATTTTTCAGTAGCTAAAGAGGGAAAAATAGAGGCAAAGGCCATCATAAATTGAAGATATGCCTAGAGCATCACAATTTTGCAACAACAAATAGAATTCTCCTCCTTCCACTTCTCATGTCATCTCATTCTCTTTAAGCATTTTTCAATTAACGGGCTCTGTAGAGGTAAGTAAGAAGGCTCGGGATAGTGACTTTATAATCTCAAACCCTGGTGCAAATTTTTTGTCTAAATAGAATGGTTGTTTAATATCTGAGTCTCTGTAGTCCTCAACATTGGAACTACTATTTGATAAATGTACTACTAAATTTATTGTGAGATCACGACCAAGGTTGTTTCCACCAGTGAATAATAAATTCAAGCAAGTTATGTTGATTTTCCATCTTCATCTTCAATCTTAAATAATGTTGAATAAACTAATGGATCTATGCTTGTCTTGCCCATTGGTTTTTTGTCTAATAAATGTGTGCTAGGAAATAAGTTCTACATCCTCCTTTGCCAATTTTTTTTTCTCTGAGTTATTTTCTAAGTAGAACTAGATTATGGTGCCCATGGTTCTGAAGATCATTCCTATAGGTGAATCCTATTAACCCCCCTTATAGGTGAATCCTGTTAACCCCCCTTACCAATTGACCCTTTTTGAATTACCTCCAAAATAAAATTCAACAACTTATTCATGTTCTAAATGAATAGTAGAGATTGACTYCATGCACCATTTTTCTCTTTTATAAATCTAGTATGAACTTCATCTATTTAAATAGGTTGTCCTTGGGTAACARAAAATGACTCTTGCCTTAGGAAACATAGAGGGTACCCCCTCTAGCCCAAGAACTGATTTGAAAGTCTAGAGAGGCACAAGAAGGTGCATCCTACACACTATGCCCTAGCATTTATTCCCTTAGTGAAAAATAGAAAACAACATAGAGAAAAACACCCTCATACATGCTCATGTTTCTTGTCATGTGCCCTTATACCAAGTTCCAAGCTATTACTTGGATTTTTAAGTTTGAGAGACAAAAATTTCTAGATATTGTTTGTAGTGTCATCTTATCTCAAAAAACACAATAATTAAGTAATTATAAAAGGACCTCTGGGTATAATATTATTACTTCTATATTGTTAGAAAGATGCCTTATTCCAATCCTAGGTAAAGCAATAATTATTTGGTTGTGGCATATATTTCATGGAACTACAATCCATATCACCCCGATATTGCCAATACAATGTATACATCTTAATGTCACTTTCGGCCATCACTTTTATGCATATTATCATCATCATCATCATTATATATATATATATATATATATATATATATATATGAGAAATGCAATATTTCCCACTAGGGGAGAAACCCACTCACTATTGAAATTGGATATATGAATCCAGCATCTAAGAAATTTTGCAGTTCTTGTTTAACTATATCCTTCAATGCAAGGTTCATCCATCTTTGGGGGTGCCTAATAGGTTTGCAGTGCTCTGTGATGTAAATATGGTGAGTACAAATGGATGGATGTATGTCTTTCTTATCCTTATAATCTCATGCAAAGGATTCAATGTTTCTTTTCAGCACATCTAATCATTTTTGTTCTTGTTGATTGGTAAGATTAGTGTTGATTTTGAGAGTTTTTGCAAGGTCAATCTCTATGTTTTTAACAAAGGGGTATTCAATTTCAACAATGAATAAGTATGCCCATAATTCTATTTTATTTTCAACAAAAAATTCAGATATGGTCTCATCATTTATCCCTTCTATTTTCACATTAGTTGGATATTGGTTTTGTAGAAAATTCACAAGGAAAGTGTCTTCATCAAYTTTRCTACTAGACAAGGTTGTGTTGATTGTAWAGATAGGATAAGAAATTGTTTTGACCATATCTTSTTCTTCTTCTTCTACCCACATTGAAAGGTTTTATGTTATCAAAGGTTGGGAAGGAGGGTAAAGAACAATATGTTTTTTGGATAGGCCATCATCTATAGTCATGTTGTMTRCCCTACAATCGATGTATGCATCTATTGTGGCCAACCAAGGCCTCCCCAAAATAAGAGGGTATCCATTGAATTGAAACTTGGTTTGAAGAGCTAAAAATTCAGTAGGATACTCCCAAGAATCAATAKATATTATTATAGCTTCCAACATCCCTTCAGGTTTRACTGTGCTACAAGTTGGAGGACAGTGGGGGTATCTCTTAATAATCCATGGAGGTTGATTTTTAACATGTTATATTTGTTCATAATGTTGATTACAGCCCCTAAATCTATGAGAGTATTCCATATCAAGGTTGTGTTCATATGAACATTCACTAAAGGGATTCATGAATCCAAGTACTTAGGTACAATTAACTTTCTAAGTATATGGTCAACTAGTTGTCCTATAACATTTATTGTAGGGGTGTGTTTTCTTTTTCTCCCTAGACTTTTGATGCACTCTTCTTTGATAAACGTATTGAAAATGGGCAGATCCTTCATGGATTGCAGGAAATTTGTTAGTTGGATGATTTTCTTCACAAATACCACAAACATCTATAAGGTTTAGAGGGCACTCATTTCTAGGATGCTTCTTAGTGCATTTAGGGAAACAAATGGCCAACCGTCAATGCATTTTTTGCTTCCTCTTGTTTCTTCTTGATCTACAAAGTTTCCATTTGCATGGATAGATAATGCAAGATATCAGTTTTCATATCTTCTATTAACCCTCATAATTCATTTTTTATACGAGTCGTAGAGTTAGAATCTTAAGGTACCATTTCTCTACTATTTCTACCTTTCTTCACGGAGGATCTTGAATGGTTTTTTAAGATTTGTTTGATTTCATCATAGTCCATTTGATAAATATATCCATTGTATAGGAGATTCAATTTTTCCATGATATCCTCTCTTACTCCTTTGAGTAACACAAGATTGAGGGAGTCCTCATCCAGAGTACAGTTGTGAGCTCTCTTATAGCTCAACTAAAATCTATCTTCAAAATATTCTAGAGATTCATCATGTCCTTGAGTCATTCTAAAGATCTTGTCCCTCATGACTCTTGCTCTGCAACAGTCTCTATATTTTTCACTGAAGGTATTTTTCATTTGATCCCAAGTTGTGATATTGTTTCCCTCCAGGCTCATGAACCATATTAGAGATGAACCATTCAAAGTAGAAGGAAAAAGTTTTATTTTTTGTTCATCGGTAGTATAATCATATGTTCTACATATAACTGCAAGCTCAAACAAGAAAGTATCGGGATCTTCAGAAACAAGTCCATGAAAATGAGGCAAAGAAGAAGGATTAATATTTTTCATCTTAGTTTCTCCATTGGATTCCCATATGGGAAACTCAAATACTTCTACCATCTCTTCTTCACCATCCATGGAACAAGGTGAGGGAGATTGACCTTCGTCTAAAATATTTTCAAATTTTCTAGCTTCCCTTTCCAAGAAACTTTCAAGTGTTTCAGGACCAATCTCTGGATTGCTTGGACCTTTTTTGGGGGTGGGGGTTTTTGGTAAAAAAAATGATTTCCTATCTCTAGGTCTAGTCATTCATAGCAGTAAAGGAAATGAAACTATTTTTTTTCTTTTTCTTTATAATCCTAAGATGCAAAGAATGTGACAAGGAGTTATCAATACTCACTCGAAGTGAGAGCACTTGGGATTTTACACTACAAAAATTCTGTAGTGAAGTTGGCCTTGTGACTGAGGTATCTTTTCTACTTCTTCAAGTCACACAAAGAAAAAAAAATGAAAATATTGTGCATACTTAGCACCTACCTGGAAACAACGCCGAAAAGTGACAGGCCTTGGAATCAAAACAATAAAGTTGCTGCCTCCTTGGCTTCTTACTTTACTTGTCAACCTGAGGTTCGTACAAACTTAAGAGGTGTTGTGCAATGTCTATGAAGAATGCACTGATAGTAGTATAGGTCTAAGACTGATCAAGGGTGTAAATTCATGCAAACGTGTAGGGAATTGAAATGACAGAAATAAACTTTAAATTATTGCTTGAAAGAAAAGCACACGAACTTGAAAGGACAATTAATCTAGATTACAGTAAAGGAGACCTAATCTACTCGAATAAAATAAATCATATTGAACCATCGAAAAACAAATTGAATGTAAAGCATRGATTCATTCTATTGTAAKACACAAAACTRCAATTAAATAAATTGATCTAATGCATGGACTAAATGAGYTAATTTATGCCTAACCCTTGAATCAATRGGAAGACATATGTMTTATTATTGTCTATTGCTAATTTCATGAAAATAAGATTAAGATAAATTGATATCTAGGGCTAAAACAATCCTACAGGAAGTTTCTACAGGAATTGTAACAGTCCTACAWGAAACTCTTACATGAAGCCAAAAATAGGCCTAAAAAGATAATATGAGTCTTCTAAAGCATTAAAAAATCTAGACTAAAACAGAATGAAGTGTAAATGAGGTTCCCAACCTTGAAAATACACCCAAGGGYGTCCCAATAGACTATTGAATCTTTCGACAAGATACCTACTAAAACTAACCAGTTAATGACAAATTGACAGAAATMAGAATTAACCATGCATGACTATATTAATAATCAAGAGAGAATGAAATGCTAACTAATAACTCATTAACATGCAATAAAAAGGGAAATTGTAACGGGGTCCTTGAGCCCTCTTGAGTGGGCCCTACCCAAGAAGCACAAGGAAATTTAGAAAAAAATTAATAAGTTGAGAATAGGACCATCTTTATGTCATCAACATTAGCAGTACATCAAGAGCAAAAGATCCATGTTCCAATAGAAAGTCTTCTTAACAACAAATCAATACAATATTAACAAAAATATTCCTTCTTCTCCCTAATCTAGAGGTCTATTTATATGTTTGAGAACTCGACATCTTTTCTTGAGTTGAGAAGAAAAAATGGGAAATAGGAGATCTCATTCAATGTCATCAAAATCGTGAATTGTTGCTGGCAAGGAGTAGTCATTAGTGAACTGAGAGAACTCTAGAGGTAGGTGGGGACAAGATCCCTTGATTCTTGGATGGAAACACTCTTAGGGAGAAAAAATCCCTTGATTCTAGGATGTCAACACCCTTAGGGGGACAAGGTCTCTTGATTCATGGAGTTTGACCTGTTTGATGCTACACACATCCCTTAGCATAGGTATTAGAGAAAAAATGTATGATATCCACACAATTTCACCTCAAAACTTATTCATTAAGAAACATACAAAAAAATATTCATGACTTACTATTAAACATAGTAAAAAAGAAAATATTTATTCATATCATGATGGGAAATGTGCCTATGATGAGCCCTTGGGAAAATGTGTCTATGATGAGCCCTTGAGATAGACAATATTTAGGCTCATCACTTTATACAAAAGACTTCACATGAAACTTTATCTATTTCATTATGGTCACATAAAACTTTATCTATTTCACTATGGTCCTTGCACCATCATTAAGCAAGGTGGTGAGACTGCATTTAATTGGATCTTCTTTCCTATTTAAGATTGTATATGGTTTTTATTGAGAAATTAATATTACCTTACAACACTTTTATGAGAAAAGTTTGTTTGAAGAAAAATCATAATTTTATATTGATAAAAATTTAATCCCGAATAAAAAAAAAAAAATAGTAAATAAATGCATTTAATTAGATCTTTTTCCATATTTAAAATTATTTTTAGTTTTTAATATAAAATTAATATGACCTGAAAAGTTTGTTGTGTAAGAAAAACCATTAATATACATCAATCCAAATTTAGTATTCCAATTAAAATGATAAAAAAAGAGCATATATGTAATAAGGATAATATTATTTTATTTCTCTTTATTAAACTAAGTTAAATCCCCTTGTAATACCTCTCGATGGCGTGCTAGAAGGATCTATATGACCATCATACAGAAATAAATCACCCTCAACAAATGGTGGTCCAAGCTCCAAGGGGCATAGGTGGTTGAAAATGGGTTTAATTTTTCCTCCAGAGCCATTTAGATGATTATGTTCCGACTGTGTGTGAACTATGATGTGTTAGCTATGGGTACTAGTGACAAGATAGGAGTTTACATTTCGCTTGTGTTGGAAATTAAGATGGCTAGATCAGAAAGGAAGCAACACATGATGTTTTGTAGGAAGTGGATATGATGATATCGCATTTGCATTCTCTTCCAAATCTGGTTCGAGAGACCTCTAAGCTTCTTCTCTCGATGATTTATTATATACCCAACTTGCCTCTCCGTCTTGTGCACCTCTTCATTTTTATCATTCCCATTGAACAAGCTCGAGTGCGCCAAGGATCTGGCTCTTTTCACAGATGTGGGAATTGGGAAGGAATTCCAATGTCTTCGCATAGTGACAGAGGTAGTGCGTCTGTCTATTCTACATCACATGATTCAAGTCAATTCAACCCCAAATGAAACTAGAAAAGATCTGAAGCCAACTCCAAAGGATGAAATGGTCTAGGGATGCATGGTAGAATGGTTTGAACTTGAATATGTGTTAGTCCTAGATGTTGAGAAGCCAACGAGACCTCTGATTCGGAACGAGTACATAGCATAGGAAGAAGTGCAGGCTCCTACATCTCAAGAAAAAACCCTTTCTCTTGTCCCCACTCTGCATTCTCAAGGTGATGTAGACATCAATAATATTGAGTCAA
>JASDQU011402788.1:43580-56798 GCA_032191745.1 Picea mariana | reverse complement strand
CCAATTACTCAGACTATAAACCTGGGCTTTGGCTGAAGAGCTTATTGCCCCCCCCTTGCTGATTCGGTCCTCCTTCTAGCTCCTGTTCCCTTACTCCTAGATCGCAAGCCCTAATCTTGATATGTCACGGCAGGTACCAAGCCTGACTGTTATTGGCTCAGCCCCTTCCCAGTCCACAGATGATGAGATGCTGCTCCCAAGAAGGCTGGAATGGACCTTGTTTGCAGCCTCAGGTGTATTCGGTCTTCACAATCCCCCTCCTCAGCTCTCCACAGATCCCAACAGTAGCTTGGTCTCTCTTGGTGAAGAGTTCGGTCCTCTGATACAGGCACAGCCCCTTCAGCAAACCTGCTAATCCTCCAATGGTCGAGTTTCTGAAGCAATTGGTGAATGGAGGTTGAGCTAGGGTGAGGATTAACCCACCGAAACTCAACAGGAGTAAGGGTTTAACAACCCTCTTGGAACTGAGGCAACTGCCTCCCAGATCAGGAAAGAGCAAATCAAATTCAATTCTTGTGTGTTTGTTCAAATGAGCCTCCTTCCTCTTATATAGATCTTGCCTTTTTCTTGCTTCCATGTTTTTGGGTGACTTATCCCTCAAGTTAGGGTCTTTCACCCTTTCCTTTACCCAATGGTAGTTTATTCCTTAAGTTGGGGGTCTTTTACCCCTTACTTCTCCCAATGGACACCTTTAAAACCAGCCGCTGCCCTCCTTGTGCCCATTAAATCCCCACGAATCCCTTCTAGTTGGGGACTATGGCCTACGAGGAGCCCCCTATGCCACCATGTCCCTCCTCCGGTGGGGTCAAAGGGGAGGGGACATGAGAGTCCTCCCTTCTCGAGATTGCTTCTCAAGCAACCACAAATCAGGATGCTGCAAAATATGCTTGCTCTCCCACGTGGCATCCTCTTCTAGCCAATCTCTCGACTTTACACCATACTCCTTGATCACTTTGCTCCTCGGGTCTCCTCCCTCGAGCATTCATAATCTCCTCGGGAGTCAACAATATCCGTCCCCTCTCATCTAGTGGCTGTAACTCAATGGGAGTAGTGACCTGTGATCCCCACACCCTCTGGAGGCATGATACATGGTAAATGCTGCGACCTCGGATACCCGCGGTCAACTCTAGCTTGTAAGCTACCTCTCTAGCTCTCTGAATCATCCTGAAGGTACCAAAGAGGCATGGCCCCATCCTCTTAGCACCACCTCTCCTCCATGGAGACAGTCTAAATGGCTGCACTGTCAAGTACACCACATCTCCGATCTCAAATCTATGTTCCACCTTGTGCCTGTCTACACACATGCTATGTTGATCCTAGGTGGTCTGTAAGCTATCGTGAGTGGTATCGATGCAATGGTCGCTCAAATGTAACCACTCAATCCATGACCTCACGTAATCATGCAAATACCTCTCAGTTCGTTGGTCTACTACTGTCGCCTAACCAACTGTCTGAAGGTAATCACTAATACATGGAGTCATTCCTGTGGCTGCTGATCTGTTCAGCCTCTGCCAAGGAGGTAGCTCTGCCATCCGTGCTGTGCATGAGATCACTAGAAAGTGCATGAGCTCTATTGGCCGGTCAATCAATATGCTCTGCACCCTCAGTGAATCTGTAATGCAATCTGTCCACACGCTCCCCCATCCAGTTCTAGAATGGGCAAAGACTGTATCAACCCTACCTGAAAAGTGTGCCTCGACCTATTCTGCTGCCAAATCGTGCACTCCTCCATATATCCCGACACAACGTCTGCGAAGTTCCCCCATGCGAAACTCTCTCGGAACTGTTCATAAGTGGTGAAGTCACCGGGGTCCCAAACTACCCTGTGTGATGCGAAGCACCCTCTAATTGTAGCACCGATTTGCCCTGAGCACACCGAAAAACTTGGCAGATTATTCCTGACAAGCCAAGCAATCATAAATTGTCGAGGCTCGGTCAAATCCTCAGAAGATTGCTTCTCCAAGCTACTAATCCTACGCACCAAGAGTAAACTTTGGAGAACGCAAACTAGCAATCCCATCGGTGTCGGATGTCGACTTGTCAGCAACTTCAATTCCAAGGTCCCATGCCAATCGCGGAGAGGAACTATTGTGCTGATGACACATCCCTCCAATCACCACCGCCTGACCACCATGCTCAGACTGTGCTCTCCTCTTCTGAAACTCCTTATCATGGACCATACTCGGCCAAGACATCTCAGTGAAGTCAATGTCGGTCAATCCATGGCTATCCTCGATCCTAGGTATCATGACAAAAAAGAAAAACTCCACAACTTCTCTTACCTCATCCACACCATGATGCAGACCAATCACTATCTCGGCTCTATCGGTCGTCAATCTCAACCGAAGCAATCCATCACTTGGATGAATGCCAGGGTCCCACCATTGCACTGGAGTCCTCCACTCCCAATGCCTGCTGCTGAAAATGTTGTGCACCGTCCCAATAGGGTTTGATACTCCCCTTGTGCATCCTGCATCCTGATCACAAAGTCCAAATGGATGAACTCTGCCATCGCCACCAAACTACCTATCTCATTTGATTGACATAGGTGATCCTCCCATGTCCTGCTGAGGGCATCAAACCACAACGAAAGATGCGTCGACATTTGCCTGTAAGACTGGAGGGTGACTACTGTGTTGGTCAACCCCAAGGGCACGACCAAGATCCCTTGATGATATCTGGGAACAGACCTGTGATTATCTGGCTCCCTGATCCTCATTTGTTGACATCCTCATCGAAGCTCGAATATCGATGTGTATGCTGCTCCTCGAGGCTCACCCATCCACTCTTTGATCCTGGGTAACCTCAAATCAAGGGTGTGCTCGAGGCCTTTGTCCATAGGTCTCACTGTTGGAAATGCTCCCAAGCTCCACTGCCCACTATCGTGTGCCAATGAAGACCCTTGCATATTGTCGCACACCATTGTGTCCCCTTGTACCATCTGGTGTCTTGTGCATGCTACTGAACCCAACACTCTGCTGACGATGGTTGTATCTGTATCCCAGAGTGTGTCCATGCTTGTCATGTACCTGTCCACCCAATCTATGAACACATCTACTTCCTTACGGGCTGGTCCACAAGGAAGGAGCTCGACTATCTCATGAGCCTCTAATGTGCTCTCCAAAAGAAAGGGCTCATGATCCCTAAGAGCGCAATCCAATCTCTTGGAGTCATGGCTCCTCTTGAGTACTGGTAACTCGGAATGCCCCTCTTCCGAACTCGTCACGAGAGGCTCCTCCCTCATATCATGTGTGACTCACGCCTGCCTGTATCATGGTTGCCAAATCCGATGGAGTTTCTGCCCTAAGTGGTGAAGAGCATACCAAACTCAATTGATAACTAAGCTTCTCAACCTCTCTTGCCTTGTCCTCAATAAGCTTGAGAGCAAGGTCCCTATTCATAAACAACTGCAAGTAGTCTGACTTCAGCTACCCTAGTGCTTCTTTGCTGATGCGTAAGTGAGCACTAGTGACTCCACCTGCCACTCCACTGTGTCTCTCCTCTATCTGAGCTCTTCGTATAAATCTACGAGCTTCATCGGTCTTGGTCAATACGTGATTCGATCCTCGGTCACCAACAAGCGATCTTCCAACTCACGCAGTGCTAACGATCTTTGTCCAACCGCATTCAAATGGTCCGGACCATCATCTGTAAGAGTGCTCTCCCCATCATCATCACCCGATGCACTCGATGGTACCATGCTACGATGGGACTCATGTGTGATATTGTCCTCCACACGACTCTTGTGAAGAAGGATCCATGTCCCCTGGCGATCTCTCAAACACCCTTCTTCTGTCATATGTGGGCACCATCATGTCCTCCTCATCATCATGGGTGTCATGAGTGGGATGGGATGCTGAATGCTCATGAATCATTGTGGCTGGGTGCTAGCATACCCTCATCATCATAAGCATCCTCAACATGTATGCCATCAACCTGTCTGTCAAAGGTGTTGGTGTCATGGACCTCGTAGGACATTGCTAATGGTGCATGAGGTGCTGCCGTGTCATCATCCTCATAGTCAACATAGGTGGGACAAGACGTTGCCCCCTCATCATTAGTACTAGTGACAGATCCCATCAACATACTAGTGTCAATGGTCTCATCATAGACCACTGCTTGGTCCTCCTCATCATGGCTAGATGCATGCTCCTCCACAAGCGATTTTCCAAGTCATGCAGTGCTAACGGTCTTTGTCCAACCGCATTCAAATGGTCCAGACCATCATCTGTAAGAGTGCTCTCCTCATCATCATCACCCGATGCACTAGGTGATACCATGCTACAATGGGACTCATGCGTGGTATCGTCCTCCACACGACTCCTGTGAAGAAGGATCCATGTCCCCTGGCGATCTCTCAAACACCCTTCCTCCGTCATATGTGGGCACCATCATGCCCTCCTCATCATCATGGGTGTCATGAGTGGGATGGGATGCTGAATGCTCATGAATCATCGTAGCTGGGTGCTAGCATACGCTCATCATCATAAGCATCCTCAACATGTATGCCATCAACCTGTTTGTCAAAGGTGTTGGTGTCATGGACCTCGTAGGACACTGCTAATGGTGCATGAGGTGCTGCTGTGTCATCATCCTCATAGTCAACATAGGTGGGACAAGACGTTGCCCCCTCATCATTAGTACTAGTGACAGACCCCATCAGCATACTAGTGTCAATGGTCTCATCATAGAGCACTGCTTGGTCCTCCTCCTCATGGCTGGATGCACGCTCCTCCACATGGGAATGTGCCTGTGCCACCAATGGATCCCTCTGTTCTTCTGCCATATCTTCCTTCAATCTTTGTCTTGTGTCATTGAAGGAATCCTCATCTAGGCCTTCGGGCCAGCTTCCATACTTGATGGTGCAATAGTCTTGAAAAGACATAGCTGCACAAAATTGTTTACCTATTGCCAAATACTGTTGATAGTAAGGCTTGTTCTTTCCTACCGCTAGTTCCCACTTTATTTCAGCCATGAGCTCCTTCTTGGTCTTCATCTTTCCAACCTCAGTATGCTGTCCTTGAACTCAGTTGACTGCTGCAGATTTCTCTTCCACTGAATATCCCTTCAGGCTGGCAAGATCACCAGCTCTGATATCACTGTAAAGTACCTAGGGTTTACTAGACTGGGAAAAAGGGAATTAGGAGAGCTTGAAACAATTAATTTGTACAGTCTTTCTACCACAACAGTGCACATTCATAAATACCCAACATAAGAATCAATACCGAATCTAAAAGAGTGCCCAGCAATACACAGTATCCAAAACCAGAAGTAAACCCCTCTAAAAGCTGCTGTTTCAACACAGGAGTTCTAGTAACCAGACATAGAATTTAAGTGCTTCAAATATAAATTCCCAGTTCAGCAATATATCAGCACAAATACTGACAGGCCTCAAATTGGGTCTCACCAGTCACTAGACAGTTCACTAAATTAATCCCCAATTACTCAGACTATAAACCTGGGCTTTGGCTRAAGAGTTTATTGCYCCTCCCTTGCTGATTCGGTCCTCCTTCTASCTCCTGTTCCCTTACTCCTAGATCGCTCGGCCTCCTCTTGATATGTCACGGCAGGTACCAAGGCTCACTGTTACGGGCTYGGGCCCTTCCCAGTCCACAGATGMTGAGATGCGGCTCCCAAGAAGGCTGGAACGGACCTTGTTTTCAGCCTCAGGTGTATTCGGTCTCCACAATCCCCCTCCTCAGCTCTCCACAGATCCCAACATTTGCTCKGTCTCTCTTGGTGAAGAGTTCGGTCATCTGATACAGCCACAGCTCCTTCAGCAAACCTGCTAATCCTCCAATGGTCGAGTTTCTGAAGCAAATGGTGAATGGAGGTTGAGCTAGGGTGAGGATTAACCCATTGAAACTCAACAGGAGTAAGGGTTTAACAACCCTCTTGGAACTGAGGCAACCGCCTCCCAGATCAGGAAAGAGCAAATCAAAATCAATTCTTGTGTGTTTGTTCAAATGAGCCTCCTCCCCCTTATATAGATCTTGCCTTTTGCTTGCTTCCATGTTTTTGGGTGACTTATCCCTCAAGTTAGGGTCTTTCACCCTTTCCTTTACCCAATGGTAGTTTATCCCTTAGGTTGGGGGTCTTTTACCCCTTACTTTTCCCAATGGACACCTTTAAAACCAGCCACTGCCCTCCTTGTGCCCATTAAAGCCCCACGGCTCCCTTTTAGTTGGGGACTATGGCCTACAGGGAGCCCCCTATGCCACCACATCCCTCCTCCGGTGGGGTCAAAGGGGAGGGGACATGACATGGGGACTCGGGAATGTTGAGCCAATACCCGAGCAGTTCTGGTCCAGATAGTGGGAATGTTTAAGGGATGGTCCCCATGCCCCTTGAAAATTTGGGGACGCAAGGTCACTGCATTCGGCAGATTTGAAAGATGGAATTCAAAATTTGGCAAATGTCAAAACATGAGCTTTAAATTCAATTAAATTTGTGAATATGAAGGAACAAGTTTTATGGCTTAGCTCTGTACCTGCAAGACTACATATTTGAGAGCTGATCTGCCTTTTCTCACCATATTTTTTTCAGATGCCGCCTTTTCTCACTGTTTTGTTCGTAGAGTGCAGTCGAATGAAGGTATGTCAATGCCTTAAATGGATGCCAGCTGCATCTGCACAGATAAACGACTTGTGATGAAGTCTATATGCCTGTGCCTGTGCTGTATATATATATATTTCTCCAAGGAAAAAGTTGTGTTTTTCTATGTCAAGTAGAAATGAAGAAAAACATTCGGTACGTGCTTAAAACCTCTAAAAAAGGAAGCTTTCAGAGATGCCTCCTGTGCACGTGGCTTGCTCTATGGCTATGCGGCTGCACCTGTAGACCTGGGCAACTCCTCCTTCAGCCTCTGTTATGGTTTCGGCCCCTCCTCCAGCAGCCATGTAAGCCCCCCTCACTTTCCTCCCCCTCCCTTCCCGCTCCCTCATGCCCTGTGCCCATCCTCCCTTCTCTCACAGGTGCACACTCCTCTCATGACCCACCAGATTGTGACATTTAAGAACCTCTGCCAGGCTCCTTATCAACAATATGCCTACAGTTTCGCAAGTTCTGTCCCTTCCCAGTGCCCACGCCCTCTATATCCATGATCCTGCTCCCCCTATCTACCTTCTTCATCTTGTGTGCTCAGCAGATTATTTGACAGCAACCATGGGGGCTGATGGAAGACCCAAGTCCTGGAAAATTGGAGGATTTAGCGGGTTTTCCTTTGGAGATAGTGCCAACAGTGACAGCACACAAATCTATGTTTTGGACAGCAATGTGGAAAGCATCTTGCTCACGCAGCTGGAGGTTTACAGTCCCATTCTTTCTCCTCACGGCCACTTGACGGAAATGGATTTCCTGGCAGCACAGGTTAGGGATCTTATCAGAAGATTGGAGTTGACAGAATCTTTGAATCTCAGGTTACATGCTGAAGTTCAAGAGCTTACCATTAGAGGATTTCTGATCTCGAGTGTGAAATTCTCATCCTCAAGCAAATGGTAATCATAGAGGAAACCTTACGCATCCAAAACCCTTCGGGGACTCGTTACATGCTGAGTTACTCAATCTTAAAAACAAACAGAAGGAAATCCATTCCCAGCATGCCTTGTTCAAACAAAAATCAAAATCAAGGGTGCAGGTTGTTCATAAGAATGAACGAGCCCCACCCCCATTCAGGGAGGTCTAGGAAGTTTGTACAATCCAAAGTTTTGGAGGAGCGTTATAGATAGGCTATGGAATTGAACTTCAGAGTGCATAGGCTCCCCACCTCCAGTTCCTTCAGACCCCATGCAAATGGTCACCACTTTTCTCCATGACACCCTTAGCCTTCTAGAGATTGCGTTGGAATGCATGTGGCTGGATACCCACTCCTTGCTTTCCTGCCATTTTCATACCACAAGTGATTGGTTGTGAATCCTCCAGGCAAAGAGCCAACTTTCTTCTCTTCCAGATAGGGTCTTCTTAGATGCAAACCTTACAAGGTCATAGGTTGTGAGCTTAAACRCTTTCGAGAGTTGGTCACAATAGCCTAGGAGGGGAGGTTTGTAGTTATTCGTTATCTCAATGTAACGATTCAGGACACCCCCCCAAGGGTGGACTTGCCCTTGGCCACCTAAATGATGGCTTAGACGGGGTTGTTGTGGGCCCTCCTCCATCTCAATCGCTTGTTGGATGTTCYGATAGAGGAGTCATTAGGTGATGAACCTAGGCTCAATTCCCAAGKGGACCAGAACAAGAATTTAGAGGACATCCATATAGTTAGTGTAGAGGGTTTTAAAAAAAGTCGAGATGTAAACATAACCACCCAACTGGCGAGCAATCAAGGCTGGAAGATATTGAGTGGAGCATACTGCAAGGAATCACATCTCAAGCATTAATGAATGATCAAGCTGGGATGATATCAGACAAGAACTCAACAATACATTTATCTTGAAGATGAAAGGTTTGTTATTGGATTGAGTTCCAACCTGTCCCATTTCAAGTTTGATGAATGTTTCAGAGGGTTGAATAGAAAGAAATGAAATTTTTTCTCAAGCTTCATCCCTTGTTTGGGAAGTGTTGTCCAACTCGAAATCTCCTCTAAGTGTCGAATCAAAAACTTAGTCCTCTCCCCAATTCTAATATGCACCTGGAGTCTGACCCTTCGGGTTCTATCCTGGATCTAGAGTCTAAGGTTTGTTTGGGTGTATGGATAACTTAGACTAGATTCCTAGTTGTCCCACAACCTCTCCTAAAGCAAAAATAGTAGGAAAACCCCCTAGATATATTAAGCCAAATCTTAGGAAAGGAGAAACTCCAATCGAAGATATTTGCATCAAAGATGGATTGAGCTTGGATATAGGATTGACTAGCGCTCCGAGCATAAAATATTTTTTGAACCTTGCACAAAAGAAGGCAGAGAAGGAAATCTTGCTACATAAGCAACAAACCATAAAAGGGGTGCTTGGAATAGGGTTAGCCCTAGGAAGGGTTAAATGATGTTAGTTCTCTCTTTGAACCTTAAGGGGATGGGGGTCTCCCACAAGAAATTAGCCCTCAAATGATTGATGACATAGCACAAATTAGAGGTTTTATTGTTTTAAGAAACAACATGTGAAGGAGAAAACATTGGAGTTTTGTTTCACCGAATGTGGAGGGGAGATCAGGTGGAGTAATGATTGGATGGAATAGAGCTCTACTCTTAACCTTGTCATCTATTAACCATGCATGATTGTGGATTGGGCTATAATCATCAAAATTAAGAAAGACATTTTCTATTGTAAATCTTTGTGGTCCTTATAGTGATGGGAGGGAATTTTGGGATGAGATTTTTAACCTAGGCCTTCTTAAGGAGGTTAATTTAATCATTGGTAGATATCTGAATTTTACAACAAAAGTGCTAAGATATGGAGGAAGACTACTAGGGTTGACCCTATAGTAGACTTTTTGCATAGGATTGAAGAAGTTGGCATGTGTTCCACAAAACCTYTTAAGTTAGTGCCTACTTGGAGGAATTTTAGATCAATTCTAGTGTCAKAACAAGTTAGGTAGAGGCAGATAGAATAAGGACTTGTTTAGGGTCTAGTGGTTCCTCAAAGCACCTGCCTATTTTGCTACAAATTGAGAAGGAAGAAAATAAACCCCCTAGACGCTTCAAATTCAACCCAAAGTGGTTGGATGATGAAGAATTTGTTTCCCATGTYCACTAGGAATGGAGGTTGTTTGATAATAATATTTATGAAGGCTAGGCAGTGTATCAACTCTCAAAGAGTCTTGAAAGAGTTAAAAAGGCTAATTACAGAATGGGCTAAGCAAAAGTAYAAAAAACCCCAAGCAACTCTCCTTAATGAAGAGTCAAAGATAGTGCAAACCTTTGAGCAAAATATTGATGGAGTATTTTTAGAGGCAGACAAGACTAAATTAAAGGAACTAGAATTATCAAAAAGGAAGTTTGCTTGAATGGGAGGAATCCAAGTGGAGGATGAAGAATAGGGCTCTTTGGTTAGGAGCAAGGATGTAAAAAAAAGGATGTCAAAGCGTGAAGAAGAGGGAGTGGGAGCGTCGGGAGTGCCATATCTCAAAAGCCAACCTCTTTATCGTAGAGTCAAAGATAGGTCAAATCTTTGAGCAAAATATTGATGGAGTATTTTTAGACACAGGCAAGACTAATTTAAAGGCACTAGAAGACTCAAAAGCAAGCTGCTTGAATGGGAGCAATACAAGTGGAGGATGAAGAGTAGGGTTGTTTGGTTAAGAGCAAGGATGATGAAGCATGGAGCAAAGCGGGAGTGGGAGGGGGAGTAGGAGTGTCATTTTCCAAAAAATATTGAGACTAAATCATCCTGAGAGCGTTTTTTAATATAATATACATTTATATATATTATAATGCATCTATTAAAAAAACATGCAAAATACCAAATTAGTTGCATAAAATATGAAAACATGCATATTTGTGCTACTTGTAGACAAAAACCACATTTTTATGAAGTTAGAAATGTCATACATTCTAGATTAATTGATTAATCATTTGAGCATYAAGCATCTAGTAATTACAAACTTACAAARTTTTAAACCATAAACATCTAATAGGATGTAGAACATGAAGACCCAACATGACTAAAGATTTCTTCCTTCCCCTCATGCCTATTCCCCACCAACACCATGAGAATTAAAAAAGGAAGCATACGCCACATGAATAACAATATTTTCTTCAAGTCTTAGTTKAAAAACCTGCAATAGAATGAGGGAGAAGGAATGGAAAAAACCTAGAGAAGAGAACAAATCCACATACTAACAACACAAAGAAACACCAAAAACTTCAAAGAAYARGCTTTTGGATTWYCTCTTTAACTCTCTAACTATTAGCAACAATAGAATGTGATTGTGGCTGCCTTCGATCTCTCCTCCAGGATCTCACAAATTTGTCTTCCTCAAAAACCAACTAGAAGACAAGTGGCTCACTCCAAACAAAAAATACCCAACCCAAAGATGAATGAAATGAATGAAGAGAGTTATGGAGAAGGTTTATTTTGCATGGGTGTCTTTACCTTGACTTGTGGGGCTTTCCGATGGGCCTTTCATTGGCACAAATAAAAGAAAATAAACTCATTTTTCAATTCCATGTAGGAGATTTGTGGAGCATATAGGGAGTGTGGAGGGAGCATGATGGGGGCGTCAAGGGAGTGTGGATGGAGTGTATCTAGAGCGTGAAGGGAGAGGGGTGGGAGTGTTTGAGAGCATGAAGGGAGCAAGAACGACTAGGGAGCATTGTTTAGTGCCGGGGAGCACACTCTGAAGTGGGTGCGACCACAACAAGGACGCTCTTGATATTCCTGGTTAGGAGAAGGAGATGAGAATACCAAGTTCTTCCAAAATCTTGCCAAGCATATGAAAAACATTAATATCATATGGGATAGGGAAAGGGAAGATGGTAGTAGAGAAAAAGATTCTAGGATCTAGCAGAGATGGGAGTCACCCATGTTTAAAATACTTTATCAAGTACCCCCAACGACAAATATTGTTGAAATTATCAAAACGACTTCCTTCCTCCCAAGGTTTAGTGAAGATGACCACATTGAAGAATTAATTGAAAAAGGTACAAAAAAAGAACTCAAAGTTGTGTTGAAATCGTTTAGTGAAGATGACCACATTGAAGAATTAATGGAAAAAGGTACAAAAAAAGAACTCAGTCCAGACTTGATGGGTGGACAGTGAAATTTTATCTTGGCTTCTATGACCTTTAGGAAGAGGACTTTTTGAGGGTAGTAGAAGAATCTAAGACATCAACTATGGTGTTGGTTGCTTTTAATTCCACATTTATTGCGCTCATTCCAAAAAGGGATGTCCTTGCCTCTTTTGAAGATTTCAAACCGATTGCATGATGTAATTTAATCTATATTACAACCAAAATTATTGCAAATAAATTGAAGGCAGTTTTCTCATCCATCTTACAAGAACAATGTGGCGTATTGCATGAGGTAGATACATTATGCAATAGGTGTGGCCCAAAAAGTGATTCACACAATAAAATTAAAAAGCTACCAGCCATGGTCATCAAGATGGATCTTTCCAAGGCATATGATAGGTTGAGTTGGTCGAATTTAAGATTAATGCTTATACACATAGGAATGAACCTACAAATGGTGAACCTTGAACTAGATTGATGGATATGTTTGCATTCACTCTCCTTTTGTATTTTGATTAATGGTTCCACTTCTAGATTCTTTACCCCTACTAGAGGCCTCAGATAGGGATGCCCTTTTCCCCCTCTATTATTCCTCCTAGTAGTTGAGGGTCTTAGTAGGGCAGTAAAGGAACATAAAAGAATAAGAGCTATTAAGGGGGCATTAAATGGGGAGATCTCTCTTTCTATCCCATTTATTGTTTATTAATGATGTGGTGTAGTTTGTGAATGGTGCCTAAAAATAGGCAATGAAATAGAAATAAACTTTAGATATGTATTACATAACTACTAGAATGGATGTTAACATCCAAAAATCGTCAACCTCTTATAGTGGAAATCCCTAAAGGTTCGGAGAGAATGTTGTCTCAACATTACCTTATAGGGTAACACCTTTTGATGATGGTTTAAAATACTCAAGTTTCATGGTGAAACCAAATGACTATAGGTTTAGGGGCTAGAATTCACTGTGTGAGAAGATAGAGAAAAAATTACCAATTGGTGTAATAGATGGTTATCATTGGGAGGAAGGTTGACGTTGGTTAAGTCAACATTAAAGGCCATCTTTGTATATTGGCACTCTATGGATTACATTCCTAAGGGCATGTTGGAAAAGATAAAGAAAAAGTGTTTCAAATTCTTGTGGACAAGTAATAAAGAAAAAAAGATGGCATACCTATGATAAAAACGAAAGAAGTTAGAAAAACCTAAAGATGCAAGGGGACAGGGCCTAAAGAACATTTACTTCTTTGGATAGGCACTGGGAGATAAAAGCTTATGGAGGCTCATCAATCACTCAATTTTTTGGAACTAGGTAATGCTCCCAAAATATATTGAGCCACTTACATATAAGATAAGATAAGACAAGATAAGTATATTAATGTCGAACAAATGACCAAAGCAAAAAATGGAGGTCAATGGTATTAATGTTTATGCCATTATTATAGTTCTTTGCATTTCAATAGATAAGAGCAACATAAGAACAAGATCACTGAGAAATACACATTCACAAGAGACACAACATTTATCTTGGGAAACCCTCTAGGGGAAGAAAACCCACA
>JASDQU011402788.1:31071-43480 GCA_032191745.1 Picea mariana | reverse complement strand
TTAGTAACGATATGTGACCACTTGACATCTTATGCATCTTATTTATTGGTTGTATTTTCATATTTATGTAGCAAAGTGTTTATTTGATGTTGTTGTTGCTTTACAAGTTTAAAAAATTGAAAAAAATGAGTGTTTTTGTATTTTTTTGAGGTCTTGCGACATTTTCCGCCGATGTGGCCGAGAAGTTACATTTCGGACCCTCGCCGACACTTTCCCCGACATGACATATACAGCATTGATTTGCAATGAATCTGAAATCATAAACTCACTTGTACACTTCCCCTATCCAATATGAGCTAACCTGCACCTTGCAAAACCTCTAGACCAGTGTTGCCAACATCGCAATGTTATTGCCGACATCACAATGTTATCATGATTTGGAGTGCAGGCAATATTATCGCGTGATATATCGCGAAAATATGATCAGTCAATATTATTACGAAATGACCCAAAAAATCGCCAATATGCGTATAGGCCCGAGAATAAAGCCGAAAACTTAGTTTTTTTTGTCATTTTGCACACTTAAAGAGGGGTTTGAAGAGCAAAGGAGAAAGAGAGCATTTTTTCTTCAGCCAAGGACGAGGAGGAGAGGGTTTGGAGAGCAAAGGAGCCCCCCCCCCTCCATTTCACCCACCATAGTAATTAATGGTAATATTAAATTCATAAGTAATATTAAGTAAAAGTGCCATTCTCCTTTATCTTTCATTTTCATCCTTTTACTTAAGTTTTTAACATTACCATTAATTGTTTCAAGATGCTTGAGAGTGGTTCCAACCTCATTGGACTTCATATGGAGAAAGTAGATTTTAGGTCCCATTCAAAATTCAACAGACTTAACGGTTTTCATGATTTCAAGATTGGCAGTATTGCAACATTTCCACTAGGTTCAATCATGTATGAGGGTATGGAACTGGCATTTAATCAAGGGTACCAAGCTCTCTATGTACCTAGATGTTGGTATCATTGATTGTTGAACTCTTGTATATCATGAACCTAGTAAAAATGTACCCTTCACTCAAGTAAAATCACTTATTACGGATGTTAAGCTTTTTGTATCTTATTTTAATGCTTAGAGGGTGACATTGATGATGAGGATCATAATATAGGCAATGATTTTGACGATATGTAGTTACTTGTTGTAGCATGATTTTTTTTGGACTCTGGAAGCCATTTAGAGCCTCTTTGTTGATGTATTTTGGTTCAGAGACGGATTGCACTCGGTGCTATTTTGGTTATATGCACCCTTACTTGCTATATACATGAAAAACTTTGCATATTTGTGTATAATGGTTTGGATTCATATGGATGCACATGAATATATTTTTTTTTTCAAAATTTGAATATTTTATGTATTTTTTGGTTGACCAGTTTTTTGGTCTAGTTTTTTTCCAGTTCCGGTCCGGTTCAGATTTTTGGGGTCAACCGGTTCGATGACCAGTCCAGTTCTAATAACACTGGTCAAGACATGATTCAATGTTGATGTGTGATGTATTATAGTTTACTAGACAGCTCATACATCTTATATATCAATTCTCTTTTCTTATTTATGCGGCAATGCATTTATTTGATGTCATCGTTGCTTTAGATGTTTAAACTTCAAAATTTTGAAAAAAAAAATGAATACTTCTGTATTTTTTAAAGTTTGTCGACATTTTCCGATATTTTCCCCAATGTTGTCGATATTTTCTTTTTCACACCCTCAACAATTTACTCTAGACCCAAAAAATAATGCATAAAGTTGATGTCCTTCATGTCAACCTCACGTTCCATCTCTATCTTACACCATCCAATGACCTTCTCAAAATCCCCAGTAAGTATCAGGTCACCTACATATAGGATGAAGACAAGCAAATCAAACTTATCAAATAAATAATAAATATTATGATCTGTCGCGGTTTCGGCAAAGCCCAATATCAATAAGTACTCATCAATCCTAGAGTACCATGCATGTGGTGCCTACTTCAGCCCATAGAGGGCCCTTCTTCGACCTACACATGTGGGTATTTCACCCATGCACCTCAAAACCCCTCGATTGATTAATATAAACCTCCTTAATCAATCCATTAAGAAAAGTCGTCTTAACATCCATCTGATATAAAGATCAACCAAAAACTAATGTTAACGCATGATAACTCTGATAGAGGTATGCCTCGCCACTGGAGCAGAGATTTTGCCATAACGAACTCTCTTTCTGGGAGAATCTTCATGCAACAAATCTTGACTTATACTTCTCTATGTTGCCATCAATTGAATACTTCACTTTGTACCACCTAGAATCAAGCACCGACTTACCCATCAGTCTCGACACAATCTCCCATATATCATTCCTCGTAATGGAGCTATACTCCATCATCATTACATCCTGCCACACTTGCTTTGAATTTGCCTCCTCAAAACTAGAAGGATTTAAATCAATGATGGAATACATCAATGAAACATAACTCAAAAACTTCTTAAGGGGATGACACACCTGAAAAGAAGTCTTTGGTGCTCCAACTTACTCATGTGCCTCTTGTAATTTCTGAGTATGCAATCTTGGCTTTCCGACAATACTCGATGGTAATGTGATATCTACTCCTACACTAGAACCTAACTAATTTGGTTCTAGTTTTGTTGAACTATCCGGGTCAATATCTGGGACAACACTCTGTTCACCCTCCTCTACCCTTGTCAGACGCTCCTGAGAGGACAAAGCATACTCATCAAACTTTACATCTCAACTTACCAACGCCTTTTGATGTGTTGGAAGCTAAATCTGATAAGCCTTAGAGGTCTCACTATATCCCACAAAAATACCCTTCATACGAGAAGGTTCTAGCTTAGATGTCTTCTCAACAAGTATAGGAATATACACTACACAAGATAATCAAAAACATGAAAGTGTGATACCTATGGTTTATCGCTAGTAAAAGTTTCTTCTAGTGTCATGTCCTTCAATATCTTGTGAGGACACCTGTTTAGAATGTACATAGTTGTATTGCACACCTCCGTCCAAAGACACATGGGAAGATCCATGTCATTGATCATTGTTTTGGTTGTCTCAATGATGGACATGTTCTTCCTCTATGCAATCCAATGTTGTTGTGGGTTGTAAGGCACTGTTAACTCCTTAATCCCTACTTCCCTGCAAAAGAAATCAAACTCCTTAGAGGTGTACTCTCCTCCATTGTCAAATCTCAACATCTTAATCTTCTTACCTGTCTAGTTCTCCACAAGAGCTTTAATCTCTTGAAACTTACTAAAGACCTCATCCTTGATCCTCATAAAATATATCCAAGATTTTCTAGAGGAATCATCATTAAATGAAACATAATAAGGGTTACATGTCAAGGAAGTTGATGACAAAGATCCATAGAAATTTGAATGGATCGGAACAAGTATTCCCCTCTCGATATGTGTTCACTACTAGGAAAAGTAGACTCGGCATGCTTGTCAACTACACAACCTTTGCACACCCATGTCTTCTCTATCTTGAAGGTTGGTAATCCCTACACCATGTCCTTCAAGAGAAGTATCACCCCACAGTGCAGGTGATCAAATCTCTTGTACTAGGGCTCCATGTTTGATCGAATTAGCAACCCATAAAGGCCACCTAATTGCATGCCTCTGGGTAAAACTCAACCAAGATCCTAGATGTGATCTTTGATAATAACTCGTTGATCATCAAACTTAACAACAAATTTAAGATCTCTCATGGTTGAAACTGAAAGAAGACTTTTCATTAAACCGAGAATATATAAAACATCATTTAGCTCACGAGCATCACTCAATGGCATGCAAAATGAGATTCAACCCATCCCCGTAACTATATATGTGGCATCATCAACAATCTCCTCTTGCATGCAAACCTTCTTGCTCCTTAAGTCTATTGAATGCCCTCTTGATGAAGGTCATGTGTCTAGATGATCCACTATCCAAATACCACCCTACACCATCAATAGTATTAAGGGAAAGGCACAAAACATGGAGAAGGATGTCTCAAGCATGCATGCTAACTCATCCACTTCGACTGAAGTTTCTACACTACCTACAAATTGCTTATGTTGCTACTTGCCCTTGCCCTTCTTCATAAGACACTAAGAAGCACAATGACCCCAATTGTGGCACTCGAAGCACTTGATATGGCTGAAGTCTTTATTGCCCCAATTCGAGGAAACTAAATCCTCCTTCTAATCCCTCTAAAGTCCTCCATTATTTCCTCCTCTCCTCGACTTCCCGATGAGAGCAAAGCTTTGACTCCCATCATCTCTCATTGAATTAGCCTCCAATGTAGTCTCCCCCGAGATGAAGTCATCCTAAAGCTTCTCAAGAGAGGGATGCTTCTCCCAAGCACAAACACCGTGAAGGAACGTGTTCCAAGATGAAGAGAACCCATTAATGGCTAAGGGTACCAACTCATCATCTTCCACCTTCACTCCAATAGCACTGAATAGATCTCTCAACTTAGTGATCTTCATAAGATCACTGGCCATGGTGTATGTATCACTCATGTGTGTGGTTGTGAGCTTGTTCCTCAATACTAGCTTGTGGCTGATGCTCACACTCTAGTAGAGCGTGGCTGGCATCAAACATGTCCTTAATTGATTTATTCTCTACTATGTGAGGGATCAAATGGTCCTTCAACAAATCAAGGACTATTTGCTTCGCCTTGGCCACCTTGTTATGCTCCGCTAGTGGTACGAGATCGATAGGAGCAGTGACCTTTACTTCCACAAAACTCCACTAATTAATTCTACAGCTTCACTTCCACATTACAAAATTCCTACATGTAACACTCGAAGACAAAGACTAGTCATCGATCTAGCCCCTTATGCATGGCTAAACCAAACAAATCAGCTTGAAGAAAAATCAGATTCAACACTCCAATCACTGGAACACTTAGTGCATCACAAGTCTAGATTTCTTCACTGAAATCCTTCGACGGCTCCCTCTAACAAAGAACTGACCTACCCATATATGGATTCCTGAAGGATATGAGAAGCACAGCTCCAATACCATGTTAAATTTTAGTACATGGTAAGCAGCCTTGCAAACTACAAACCCTAGATAGATTTTAACTAAAAATTCACAACACTGCAGATGTAGAAAGCTAGATCTAAAAATACGTAGATTACTTAAAAGTATGAACAGTACATTAGAAGAATTCTGCAGCATTCAAAACTGAATGAATAAACCCCTCTCCTCTACCTTTCTTTTATAGCTAAAGAAAATGCTAGAGGATTACAAAATTATAGCATCCATGTGGGGCAGCTAGATTTTAGAAACCCTAACACTATCTAGATTTGAGCACCCTCCCTACATGAGAAAACTGCTTCGAATAATGCACCCACTAGGAGGACAATGCATAAAGCAAGCACTTCACTCTTCTAGGAAATTGTGCCCTACCTATATCTGGAAATCTCCTCTAACCCATGTGCTTTTGCTAAGTCTAGAAAAGAAAACTTCCTTATTCTACACCAAAGCTAACAAAAGCACACTGTTAAATACAGACAACAACTAAATCTATAAAAAGGCACTAAGGATGGCACATGCATATTGGAGGCATGCATGTGCCCCTACCTGCGCTACATATCTGCACCTCCTCATCAGTATTGCTACTGCTCCTACAGTCCTCTTTGCAATACAAGAACCTAGGAGAGTGGTTCCACTGGAGCGCCATGCTACTGAAGGTGAATATGCAGCACAAATGGAGAACGCAAACCAAGCAACACAAATAAAATCTAACACACACTACACACATGTGAAATATGAGATTGTTGCAATGCATAACTATTGGCCAAAAGAGTTGCATTGCAAGATAGATATTACTAATTTAACATTTAATTCTACAATATCATGTATTACTTTATAAAACTAAAACATGACTTACATGTCTCTGAACCACTTAGTCTCGTGAAATGCCCATAAATACAATCTCATTGTGGCAGTTCTCTATGTAGTATATTAAACTTGCAACTTCAACGGGTCCAAACTAGGATTTGACATCTCTAATGTAATGAAGTGTGATAGTTTTTACTTGGCTACCAAATAAATGGAAAATAAGAGGTAAAAGATAATGGAAGTTGCCTTTTATAACTTGTTAGGCCTTGGTGAGGTCACTAATCAAGAATGAGAGTTCTGGTGTGATGAAGTTGGGTTTGGTAGATTTTTCAGAAGATCTTCTAGAGGGTGTCTCCATTTGGGCCTCTCCACATGCAATGTCCTCTCTGGGGATCAAGGATGAGGGGGATATGTCGTTTCCCAAGAGAAGGGATGTCCGAGGGTTACCAAAACTTTGGATAAGGGCCTAAAAGTGGACGAGGGAATGTTCGCAAGTACAGAGTCAAAGAATGTTAGACGCAACAAAGATAAGTTTATTAAGAAGCATGATCACCAGGTGTTGGTATTGGGGGAAAGTGTTTGGGTGTCACTAGTAAGTCAAGGTGAGGCATGTGAGTTGTTTGCGCCAAAGTGGATACCATATCAAAGGAGATACAAAAAAGGTAGCTTATGTTCTCTGCATCATTCTGAGCATCTCGAGACTTTGTGGACCATACCTCCATGCATTTTTTCTACTAATTTGGAAAGCCTCTCTAGTGTGCCAGATGACTGTGATATTGGTCTAGGATTTATTGGGAGGGTATGGACCTAGAGGAATTAAGTGGTGGAGACCTAGGGTTTCATTGAGCTCCCATTCGGAAGGAAGTATTAAAGGAAGGAAAGGCCATTCTAGAAAGCAGGATTCTCAGACGGCACGCGTAGTGAAGAAGGTGTAAGGGGCATAAAGAAAAGAAAGTCCTCTGTTAAATCTTGAGATGTTGTAGTAAATTTGGTTATGGGCAAAGAGATCGGGATGAATGAGGCAATTTCTATGTCAAAGAGACCATTAGTTCATCGTTTTCATGGGATAAAGACCGGGGACAAGTACCCGAGGCATTGACTAGAGGTAAATTGGGTTCTGCAATTAGGCTATATATTGAAATTCTATATTTTCACTATAGTTTGGTTGGCCTTCATTATGCACTCAAAACAGGATGTCATGAAAGTATTGGATAGTCAATGGAGATGGGACTCATCACCTTTGTCCCTCAAGCGGTGGACCTCATTTTTTGCTGCTCGACAAGAGGTGGAGAAAACTCCTATTTGGGTCAAATTGCCACGATTCCCATTGGATTTTTGGTCCTTAGAAGTTTCAGGAGGTGGGGAATGAACTAGGTCAATTCTTGGATGCGGATCTATCCTTTCACAGCAATGGAAGGATGACAGTAGCTCATGTCTTTATCAGTATGGAGTTTAAGGAAGGTCTAGAAGAGACTAGTTATAACAAAGGGAAATAGGGTTCTAGAACAGACCCTAGATTACTCTGGAATTCTTTTTCGCTGCTACAGATGGCATCTTTATAGGCACTTGGCTTCTGAATACAGACTACCATTCAAAAGAAAGTTTTGGGCAAAGAAATCACCATAAAAGGTTGATTCAATGGAAAGGGTTTTGTGAGAGGTTCCTAAAAAAAGTGAGGGTATGAAAAGTAGTCTCAATATCAATTCAGGTGGAGGGGGAGTCAGCAAAGACGATGGCTCTAAAGAAGTTTTGAAGGAAACTGTGGTCATCAATATACCTGCAAGACACATTGTAACCCTCCAACTTGCAAAGGGTAGTACTGCAATGCGGATAGACCCATCACGCTTCTTTCATCTCCTCTCATCGAAGTAAAGGTATGTCCTTCAAAAATCTGGACCCTTTAATTTTGTCCCTCTGTGGATAATAAAATTTTCTTTGAGTCAATGGGAATATATGAAGTTCCCCTGGAGAATGGGTCAAACATAATGCAAAAGAGAGATCCTTAGGGTCAAGGTTTTCACAAAAGTGTCTTGCTGGAAGTGATTTCCTAGCTGTTAGAAAGAATGGGGAAGGGAGCTCAAGTAGCATTAAAGAATCCAGTGACTATTCTGGGAAAGAAAACTCTGTAGGGTCTTCCGGGGTTTTGCCCTCGATATAATCTGAGATCAAGGAAGGAGGAATCTGTATGTGAACCTCCTAGTGGGTCAGTTGGTGGGCTGGGTTTTTATGAGGGGAAGACTTTTAAAGAGGTAGGTAAAGGCAGGAAATCATATATTCAATGGCACAAGAAAAGGCAGCTTTTGAGGTGGTGAAAGGGAAACATTTAGCGATTTTGACGGGGCACATAGAGCATTGAATACCCCTGCAGGAGGGGACCCGTGATTTTTCTGTCCTTTAACTGTAGAGGGCTAGCCTTGAAGAGAATGGGGGAAACACATAGGGTTGAGAAGATTTTATTGCAAGAGACAACTAGTGAGGATGAAAACTTAGTTGTAGAATTCAAGAGATCATTTGGGAAGTGGCAGTTTAGTGCCATTGATGCTAGGGGTAGATCTGGAGGACTCGTTACAGGATAGAGCAGAAGATCCTTCCAATGTATTCATTGCCAGTCGTTTGTTTCAAGGTTAGGCACAGTTCTTCGCTCTTAGGAGATGGGTATGGAGATGACAGTGTTAAATATCTATGGACCTTATATTAGCAGGCTAGACTATTGGGAAAAGTTTTTTGGTTTTGGTTGGATCAAACAGGAAAATATCGTTCTTGGTGGGGACTTAAATTTCTCATTGGGAAATGTAGAAGTGCGGGGCCCTAATGCCCAGCCAGATGTGTTAGCTTATTTCTTTATTAAAAGACTAGAAGAAGTAAGGTTATTAGACTCAAAGACCACAAAACTAAAGGCCACCTAGACTAACAAAGGAACTGGGCTTGACAGGATTGCGAAGACATTGGACAGATTCCTTTTGTCAAAGGATTTAGTGAAGGAAAATCTCAGGATCAGACAATGGGTCAGTTCCGGAGGGAAATCTTTCTCCGTTTTATAACTTATTAGAGCTGGATTTTGCAGGAAAGAGACTTCCCAGCCCTTTCAAATTCTATCCAGGGTGGATTCAAGGGAAGAATTTCTTCAAGTTGATCAAGGAAAACTGGGTGATCTATGAAGCCTCTTCAAGGGAATCAACTTCATTACAGTTTGAAAAGAATTTCAAAAAAAGTCAAGCAAGTGATCATCTCTTGGGTACATCAAAAGAAGATAAAAGATGAAAAAGAGTTGGTGAAAGTAGAAAAACAACTTGGGAAAATCTTTGACAAGGAACAGGTTATATATTGGAAGAATCAAAAAAGGAAGTGACTCAATTGGAACAGAGGAGAAGGAAGTTGTTGGCAGATGAAGAAGCTGCTTGGAGACTAAAAAGCAGAGCATCGTGGCTAATAAATATTCAAAGTTTTTCCATCCATATGCAAACTACAGGAAGAATATAAACACAATTTGGGAAGTGGTTAATATAGATGGGAAGAGGTTTATGTTTTTGAAGATATTGCAAAGGTTGGTGTGGAGCATTTTCAAAAATTGTGTTAAGGCAAAACAAAGAGCTACTATTACAGAGGTGGTCAAAATGACAGCTTTCTTCCCAAGTTCTGTGGGGAAAGAAGATAACGCAACATTATTGGAAGAAGATGAACTCCAAACGATCCTTCATAGCTTTCAAAAATACAAAAGCCTGGGGCCAGACGGGTAGCATGTTGAGTTCTTCTTGGGATTCTCTGAGGTAATAGAGGATGATCTGCTAAAAGTGGTTGAAGAATCAAGAGCCATCAAAAAAATCCTTGCAGGTTTTAATTCAATCTTCATAGCTCTAATTCCCAAATCTAGCAAGCCTACTTCTTTTGAAGAATTTAGACCCGTTTCATTATGTAATTGCATCTACAAGACCATTGCAAAGATTCTACCAAGGAGTGAGAAAGATTTTTATCAAACACTGTTTCAAAGAAGCAATTTGGCTTTCTAGAGGGAAGACAGATAGATGAGGCAACCAATGTTGCTCAAGAAGGGTTACACACTATTAAAATTTAAAACAAGGGGTCTCGGACTCTCAAGTCTATGGTGATTGAAATTGACCTGTCAAAAGCCTATGACAGGGTTAGTTGGTTGTACCTGAGAATGATGTTGATCCACTTTGGGTTTGCAGTACCTTTTGTGACCTGGCTGATGAATAGTGTAACTTTTGTCTCCTTTGTTGTACCAATAAATGGGGCAGCATATGCATTTTTCAAGCCAGAAAGTAGGTTGAGACAGGGGTGTCCACTATCACCCCTCTTGTTCCTGTTAGTTGCAGAAGGCTTGAGCAGAGGATTGAAATATGCCAAGAGGAATGGTTCGTTTGAAGGTATTCAAATTGGAAATTCCTTTATTCTGTCCCATCTCCTTTTTGTTGGTGATATATTAATCTTTTGTGAAGAGTGTAGAAGAGATGTTGAAAAGTTAAAAGATACCCCAGCAATAGTTATAGATCATGATGGGCTTTAAGAAATAAAAAGACAAAAGAGAAAAAAGTCAAATTGGTTCAAAGTTCAAACTTCAGTCAAAGAAGTTAATCCTTCAAGTCTCAATGTGGGCAATCTACGAGGTATCAAGGATAAACTAACAAAAAAAAGAGATTTATCAGGGAATACTTGTAAGTAGGATCAAGAAGACACCTCGGTAAGCATGACCCATTCAAAGAATCAGCCGAAGAAGACAATTTAATAACTGTAAGTCTTCCTTGTTGATCAAACCCCTGGAACAACCTTTGAATATACAACACAGAAGGGGTTCTAAAAAATCCCACGATCCCAATCAGGACCAGGGCTAGCATTGATTTTCATAGGAGTGAGTATAATTGATGGCTATTTGATTATCCCGGTTGATTATCACTATGATATCAAATTTTATTTTATTATCCATAGTTGGGTGGATATTCTATCACATAGTTTAATAAAAAAATATTTTTCTAGCAAAAAAAGTGCTACAACCACAGTGACACAAGCATACATCTTGCACCTTAGAGACATGTTTCCTACGTAAACATTGTACTAGGGATGCTCTCAAGGACATCCCCAACAAACTGGGATGTCCAAAGTACCTTGTCAATCAGTGTGGAAGTTTAAGTCTATAAAAATGAATATTATTTCTTTTTCCACTCACATGTAGTTGGTCCCACCAAGATTTTAACACACTATAGACCTTCAAAATGCCCTAGCCTCAAAGAAAACTTCCATTTGAAGATCAATTGCTTGATGATGAACAGTTGGTGCATATTTAATGGTTGAAACATCTAATAGAAGAGTATTTATGTTGGTTTTCACTAAAATTCGACTTGAAACACATTGGAGAGGCTGATGAATAGCGACAACAGTGAAAATTTTGCTCAATTCTCATTAGAACAATTGAAACTTGTAACGGCAATGCTCCTTTGTTAATATTACACCAAAATCCACCTACAAATCATTGAAAAGACCATTCCTCAACCTTCTAACTTGAATTTTTTTTAATAAAATGCTTCCATTAACTATTATATTGATAAATATGTACATAACATTTTACACAAAAATGTGGGTCACAATAAGCAGCCACCAAGTGCAAAAATACTCGTGGACCTAGCCCCCTAGCAAACTTTCAAGGCATGTACGAAATTTCCATCAAGGATAATACAATATTAGGGACAACTAACCCACATATACTATCATATCCATTACACAACAATTGGGATCATGCATGATTAAACAGAAATCTTCTTTGTTCTTGTTGGGTGACCCCCAACCATCAACAATCAATGATGATGGGATCCCACCCATCGTTTCCCTAGTTGAGCTCAATAGGCTCTCAATCTCAGAAATAGCCAATGCAAGTCGCAAGAATTTGTCATTCTGAGGGGCAAACAAGGGAGGCCAACAAGGCGTCTGTCATGGGGCTAGACTTTTCATTCCGCTTGAGCATTCCATACCACTCAAGAACCCTAGTCATTATGCAATGCTAACGTGACCTTGCTAGTTGGGCATGACCATCGACTGCTTGTATCACCCAGACTGTGCGTAATCGACATTCCAACCCAAGCCACACACCATAAACTTGTGGAATGTCAAAGTGCTCATTTCATCGTAGACAATGTTGTGTCATCACCATCCAACCATAGGCAAGCTTATATCGCCTCCCCCGAACAAAGCATACTTGAACAACCGACTACCCAATGTGAGGCCATGTTGTCATCCATCTAGGCCAGCACATGATCGTCCCTGCGTCGTTAAGCATTCACATACCTTCAATGAACTTATCAACATTGTTGCCTTACCATGCATAACACACACAATCCATCACATTGCCCTGTCCTCTATCGAAGCCTACTATGCATCACCCTGTCGATCATCTACCCTTGCTAGGCAAAACATTCTTGGTCCTCCTATCCTACATGCTAGTTCACCATCCTAACCATCTTGCGGCTACCACCCACAAGTCGATCATGAAGGCTACCAAAATGTATGGACTTAGTGTGCACACTTAGTCATGTTTTCCCAACGTACCATCTATCATGCCATTGCCAATGGCACCTCAAGT
>JASDQU011402788.1:9805-22006 GCA_032191745.1 Picea mariana | reverse complement strand
CCAAGAGGTTTAAGGCCGCCTTTAGATTATCATCATTTTTTGTGTAGGTGACAAACCATGGCATTAATGGTTCAAGTGTAATTTGCGTGCTTTATTTAATGTTTTTATTGGGTTAGGGTTATAATCAACATTGATAATGGATATTATCTACTAATGCTGGGAAGTGCCTAAGATTTTTTTTAAGTGTAAAAGTATGTTGATAGAATAGGTATTCTAAAAATATCATAGTGAAAAGTAGATTTCTTATAGCATTTTGTTAATCAAATATAAACACATGTTTACAAATCGTTATTTTTACATATGGATTGGTGCATAGTTGAGATTGACAACATTTCACAGTGAACCAACATAGTGGTTGAAGTGATTTATGCAATTTTCATGTTTAACAATTTCAACCTGTTTATTATGTAATATGACAAAAAATTTAGTTGCATGTGAACTTATTGAAGTTTGAATTTGCCTTGGATATGTGATTTGATATGGATTCAAACACAAAACAATGGTTGTAAGACTAAGTACAAGTGCGCAATTTGACAATTAAGGTTGAAATAATAAAGAAAGTAAATGTAAACAAGAAAAAAAACAAAAAGAGAGAGAGTTAAATGTAAAAGAAAAAAATAAAAAAATAGAAGAAAAAGAGAGAGGAATGGGAAATGAAAGGTCAGTTTCTTGGCCTTCCCACTGCCACGGCTCTCCTATGTCTTCTTATAGTTAGTCTCACAGAGGGCTTTTGCTTTTATTGGTTGAGAGAGGAGGATGCACAGGAGCCATGCGTTGCATTGTAACATGAGATTGTTGAAATGAGAACTAAGCAACCATTGGAAGTTGGTTTTCTCGTTTGGGTTTCGAGGGTAAAATCTTTGTGTTTAAGGTGTGCTTGATTTTACTGCTATACAAATTATGTGGATGAAATATGCTACTCATATTTATGTTCAATGGTTGTTCTAAGTGTGTTGATGGTAACAATTAAGAATGACAAGAAGAAAATATTATGTATGAGTTATTGATATTCTTAGCTATGCTTAATATGCTGCAAGTAGTTGAATTCGAGGTTAAAATGAAGAATTCTTGATTGTATTTATGTCAGTTTTGCTCATAAATTCATTTTCCAGATAATAGTCTATGAAAGCCAATAGTTGTATGATAATCTTTGCCCATTCCTTCCTAAATTTGAGATCCATGGTTGTTATTGATTGACTACTGCACAAGTATATAGTTGAGTTTCTAAATTGGATTACAAAGAACAACACAAATTGAATTGCTTAGAGACCCTTGGTGGTTGGATGGCCCATACACAACGAAAGACCTTCAGCACGAGGACGTACACATCTTGACAACTTAATTACAATCATAGTATGTAGGTTTTCATAGTTCCTCATAATGGTGTATTAGATTTATGGATATAAACTGTGTATGGAGTTTTTGAAACATCCAACGTTTCGAGTGGACACTCCACCCATCATCAGGGACTATTGAAGCAATGAGGATTGAAAATCATGCTAAGGAGAGGATTATAAAGGATAAAATTAATATGAACATTGGGAAAAAAGTGGACAGACACTAGCGGTTATAATTTGATAAAATTGAATTAATGAAAAGTTAATATTATTAATAGTTAACATATAACGGGAAAAATAATTATACTTTAATTATTGTTCCCATTATGTTAATTATTAATAATATTAACCTTTCATTAATTCAAATCAGTGAAATTATAACGACTAGTGTCTGTCCACTTTTTCCCCAACGTTCGTATTAATTTTAGTCTTTATAAGCCTCTCCTTAGCACTCTTTTCAATCCTCGTTGCTTCAACAGTCCCTAATGATGGGTGGGGTGTCCACTCGAAACATTGGAGGTTTCAAAAACTCTGTACACAATATATATCCAGAAATCTAATACAACAACTTAATTACAACTCTCTAAAATCATTGGAAGTCTTGGATGGTCACTACAGACCATACACGGGTCATACATGCTATGGTAGGCCACCTTGCATTTCTTGATGTATGCATAAGCTATGGGTGTATTTTTGGCATGCAGAGGATGGTTGGGCATTGTATTATCTTAGCCATTGAGTTGATTGGTGGGTTGTGCATTCGACAATGAAATTGTTGGTATCTTTACCATCCAAAGAATGGTTAATGAAATTACCAACCTTCCTTTTAATAACTCCTTCCTCACTCTTATAGCATTTGTGGTCCAATAATAGAATTTGGCATATTGTTTGGAATCTTGTGGATTGATTTCATTCCTCACTCCCATGCATCCCTCTTATATGTTTTAACTAATGGACATTTCATATGTTTAATTGAATAGCCATCTCATAAATGTATTAAGTAACTGTCATCTCAAATTCTTTATTGAATGGTGTTCAAGTAGAATTGGAGTGTGATTATATGCATAGAAATTTTGTAAGGAACGCATTGAATGAGATATACCATTCCATTGTGCAAGCATTGTGAACCATATTGCATTTACTAGTCAGAGCTTCATCTTTGGCACTTCCTTTATTTGAGAATATATATTTATATATCGAGAGGAGAATTGCCTATATTAAAACTTGAGTTGAAGCCCATTCTTCCTCCTTGTTGGAACAATGCATTGTGCTTAATGTTGGTTTGGCTTTAAAGTTGAAGTAATTGATTACTTTGTTGTTGGACTATTGATAATAGATGGATTACTGGAGTTGGGTTTCCGCAAGTCCCATGGGCTGACGATGTTGATGATTGCATGACGCCCACCTCACTGGAATCTAGTCCTTAGGTCTTGATTTGATGGCAAGCGAAGAGGAGGACCTGCTGGACTACACAAAAGACCCACTTCCGGGTATTAATATTTGGGCTTCTCTAGTCAAATCCACTTCCTTAATCTATGTGGCTTGCCCTGAAGAACCCTCCCCTTCTAACACCTTTCACTCACACTCTTTGACATGCCTCGAACAGGTGCTCTCCCCTATATCTAGCTCGAGTGCCACTTCTCCTACTCAATGTGATGGGACTTTCAATCCAACACCCTCTGGTGAGATTACCCCGCCACTTTTCTTCACGATGTACTCGAGGTCGGAGATCCACAACACCTGCCTCCATCACCAGCACATTTATTGGAGCCAATCTACTCGCAGACAGATGGATTCATAAAAAACTTCCTCTCTAAAGACCTTCTTCGCGGGAACCTCCCAATATCTACGTCCCCTTCTGTCTGCTCAGACCTTTGCGCTCGTTTTGGGGCATGAATCGAACTGTTTGGTTCTTGCCAGGGGATGGATGGCTTGAACCTTCCATTCGACTTTAGACACTCAAAAAATCCTCTTAGGTTGATGGTCCTTTGGCACATAAGCTTTGTTCCTTCAGAGATGGTCAGTGGAGTTTGATGCTACTACAAAGAGGCTGGAGATCACCCTAGTTTGGGTTCGCCTCCCAAGACATCCCCTAATATTCTGCTCGGATGCAATATTTAGAGTAATTGGGAGCTCAATTAGTTTATTTTTATGAAGTTGACCACTCTTACATCTCTTTGGGCTACATGGGCATGGCTAGAATATTGATGGGGCTTAAGCTATCTGACGGTTTAGCAGAAAAAACCTCAACTTCCTTTAAAGGATCCTTCATTAACCAAACCCTCGATTACGAAGTAATTCCCTTCAAGTTTGGTTGTTGCCACTCCTATGGTCATATTGCAAGAGACTACACCAAAGCAGAGAAGAGATTCTGCTAGGTGAAAAGAATTTCAGGAGGCTCGAAAGCGATAAAAAAAATTCCACAGCCCAAGCATAAGGGGGATTCTTTTGAGAGGC
The DNA here is from genome assembly GCA_032191745.1 of Picea mariana. NCBI lineage: Eukaryota > Viridiplantae > Streptophyta > Pinopsida > Pinales > Pinaceae > Picea > Picea mariana. The sequence continues at coordinate 18,212 of JASDQU011402788.1, read as the reverse complement.
CCTCCTCTCTAGAAAAATCTCTCATTCTTCATCCACGGGCGAGCATACTAGCACCACCTTCCTTCTTTGAGCCCGCAGAGAAACAATCAAGTAAGACATATTCTACCTCCCTCTCCCTTATTCTAGCTTCAAATGTATTTTCTTCTAGTGGAATAACACCATATTTAGATTGCGGCGAGTTCTCAGATTCCTCCTTCCTTTTAGGATTATCGGGATTATCTAACTCCCACTCTTCTCCCCTAATTCCTATTAACCCAACTAGCCATGTTGTCCCCCTCCTCGATCAATCCACCTCCCCCCCTTGCTCCCTCTGTCCTCCCCCCCACCCTCCCCCCAAAATACAATCTGCGTTCCCTTTCCTGATTCCAATCCTTGTCGTTCCAAGGTTTTTCAATAGGTCTGAGGGTACTTGAGGATCTGGAACAAAAACCCCCTCAGACTGGTCGAAAGTCTTACTTCGTTATGGCATAAAAACAAGCTTTTTTCTTAAGTCTATTATGGCAAGCAAAAATCTCTCATTAGGGCCATTAGAGCATCAACCTCTAGCCCGATTGTAAAATTATTACTCTTTCACAAAATTGTTGCGGGCTAGACAACCCCACAAAAAATTTAACCATAAAGCACCTCATCGAGCTCCACTCCCCCTCCATTTTCCTCTTTCAAGAATTTATGATCACCATATCCAAGGTCATGGATTCGTTCTCTGCCTTTTTTCCAGAGTGGGATTTTTTTGCTCTAGATGCCAATGGAAAATCTAGAAGTCTCCTCACTGGATGGAAGAAAACCTCCCTGAAACTACTCAACTCCTGGGATTTTTCATCGTACCTGTTAGCACTCTGTTAATTTTGTCTAGTTGATAGACAAACGACAGAGGTAATTGTTTCAACCTACTTTAGAGCTAGGCACTAGCTTGCTCAACTCAGAGAGGTCTCTCTCGTGTCACTTGATATATCTATGGCAATCAGTGGCTAGATTTGGTTTGTTTTGGGGGGGGGTTATAGAGTTGTTGGCCAAGAAGAGGAGGGACACTCAAGGCTATGGAGTCAAAATTCTGAAAATGAATGAAAACATTGATTGGCCAATAGAACTGTCCAGAGGATAAAGGCTAAATGAGGTAATGAATCTGAGTTGTAAATAATATTTGCAGAGTGTAAGAGGAAAGGGGAAAAACAAGTAACAACATCAGAGCATTAATAAAATGAATTCTAAATTATTTAGGAAGAAATACACACAGTTGAAATTGTTTCAGCCGAGAGCATCAAGGGATGAATTATGGGCTTTTAACTATCCAATTTAAACAGACAAAAATGTAAATGGAATTAAAGAACACAGGAAATACAAACAATGAAGGAAGACAAAACTCATATCATAGCCATTAGAATATTTTCATAAACAATTCAAAATGCTTCTACATATGTATCCAATTCAGTCCCAAAAAAATTCCAATAAAGTCCAGAACCACTAGAATTGTGCCCTTGCACTTCTGTCCATCATTAATACACTCATAACCTCTAATACTTATACAATTCGAGTTCCTTCAGTGTGCAACCAGTTACAATAATTGAAACGAAAGGTTACAACTTCTACAATGATTACAAATGATAGTTTTCAAAAAAAACATTTCATGATCCCTGCAGATTCCTCTGACGCTCCAGCTCCTTCCTCTGCCATGTTCTCTTTGAAATGTCACTTATACTCTTTCAAATATAATTGCATTCATCCATATTCTCATTAAACATTTGGGAATAATATATTTAAAATAAAAATAATTCCCAAATATTTTCTATCCTGTAGAATTAAGTTTCCATAATTTAATTCATGTGCATGGTTCTTTAAAACCATTTATTGTTTGGCCCAATTCACCATTTCACTGTAAAAAACATTTACTGTTACTATTTCCGTGTGAAAAACATTTACTATGTTATGTTTTTTCAATTTACCGTCTTTGGTAAAATACCTTTTATCTTCTTCTTTTACTTTCGTAAATCTTTGGATAAAGAATTATCCAAGTCTTCGTTCACGTGCATCTTCCCATTTAAATCGTGTTCATGGAAATAAACATTAATTTCTTTAATTTGTAAAACTTAAATCTTACCTCTGTAAAACCTTTTCACCTTGAGGAGGAATCTCATTTATTAGAAATTCCATAATTGTTGTTGAAATGCACTCCTGGAAAAATGCCGTACATTAAACATATGATAAATGGTGCATTTATTACATCGGGCTTGGGCTGGAGTGGTTTAATCCAAACTGCTTTTACCCCGATATGCTCCACGTAAAAACATGTGTCCACGAAAGAAACCACGGTAGTTTTCCTCGGCCCGCCTTCACATAATTAACCTCCTCGCTACTTCAATCCCCAATATGTATGTGCGCCCTCCATCCAACCTTTGACTTTTCCACATTTTAAATTGAGATTCGTGCCCATGATTTGACGTGATTTCATAAATTAAATATTGGATTAAATATCAATATAAATATTTTAATATAAAAATATTTATATTAATAATAATAAACCCTTTTTCTATTTTCTAAGGACTTTGGGCATATGAGGCTTAACACATGACTTTGTGGATAGGATGAGGGTGCTTAATAAAAGGAATATATTTTTATTTTCAACGAGAATATGAAAATAAGGGTAAAAATGAATGAAGTGATGGAATTGAGGGATTTAGATAAGAATTTAGACTAGATATAGGTTTGGGATATTTGCCAAATTTTTGGCTCATGGAGGACATGAATATTTTGGATGATTAGTCGAGTGAAGGACTTAGGTGATGGGAGCTTGACGGAGCTGGTGAAAAAAATTGAAAATCTGTGTGGAAAAATAACACAAGGACAAGACGCTTGGGGAAAAAATAATAGAAATTAGCAGGTGATAACATAGGCTCCTATTGGGGATGCTATCCTCCCTGTGAGGTAGCAAAGAACAGTAGACCACGTGCATGATCCATTGGGCCGCTCCCAAACCATGTGTGTGTACCCTTCTCTGACCTGTCACTAGTGTCTACTGAAAACCAAACTCTGCACATTTCTCTCAACTGGATACTGAACACTTAATACACCGCTAAAATTTGACTGTACACAATATTGGAAATCCAAACTGAAAAATGCTTGACCAACAAGCTTATCCGCACACTCCTACCTACTCTAATTGCTGAAATGAACTACCAATCATGTGAAATCAAAATGCCAATGCAACCATGCAAGCATTTTATCCACTGTTTGTTTACTTTGCACAAGCTTGCTCCAAATCCTGCTTACTGATAATTCATTCAAAAATTCATCCATAAATCCAAATCTCAAAAAATTAAAAACATTTGGATTGTTCATTGCCTCCAACATAACTGCAAATGGATCCTCTAAAATATGCACAAAACAACAATCATGTTTCACCCCTTCCATTGCATTCTTGTTTTCATGTGATTTAACATGTTGATTGCCACAAAGAGGCTGAAAAATATGTTGAGACTGTTGGAAATAACAATCTTTTGAATTGGAAGACGGTGTTGGCTGAAATGAAACCCCGGGTGGAAAGAAATTCATGTCTAACAATGATGTTGATTTACCATCATATTTATTTCCAAGCTAGTAGTTGAACACAGGCTGCAAATCTGAATTGAGATAACCTTCCATGTAATCAACAACACGATCATTAAATGCATGAGAAGGTTGTTGGCCTTCCTCACTGATAAAAATTTGCTCATGTACAACAGTGCCACTGTGAATGCAATCAGATTTCTCTGCTTCCTCTGTTATCTCATGTTTTGCTTTCAACAATTCAAAGGAAGAAAAACATAATGGAAGATAGTTTTCATTTGCAAATCCATTACTTTCTTTATATTTAACATTATTCCTAGAGGATTTCTGATTTGAAACATTATAGACATTTTGTTTCAATAGTTCGAAAGAGGAAAAACACAATGGCAAGGTTTTTTCACATGATTCAAAACCTTCTTCATTTTCTTCACTGTTGTCATAGGCACATTTTTCCATTTCTCTGGATTGTTGAACACACGCATTTTCATATTCATCTTCGACCAATGGCTGCAAATTTGTACTGACAATACCTTCTATGTAACAAGTACCAAGGTCATCAAACACATGAGAAGATTGCTGCAATTTCTTGTCAATTTTTTTTAGTGAATCAGTGTGATTTGGCATTAACACACATTCCTTTGCTTCAATGATGATCTTAGGACTTTCTTTCAACAATTTGAATGAAGAAAAGCATAAAGGTAAAGAATTACCTTCAGCTGATTCAATACTTTCTTCTTTGTAACTGTGATATGTCGGCTGATTGCTCTCATTATACTGCTGAAAATGAACATTTTCTGATAGAGAACATGCAATTGATTGTTCTAGGGAGTCAACATCATAATCAACATCATATTCATCATATATAGGCAAATCAACAATATATGCAATGGCATCTAACAAGAACAAACTTGGAACATCAACTTGTTATTCAACAAACTAATTTGCAAACTCATCTTCTTGACTGACTACAAATGAATACATAAAACAATCAGCCCCCTGCTTATCATGGGATGGATCAGAAGATAAATCAACACCTCCTCTTTCAACAAGTGGAATATATTTTTTTGCAAAATCATTGGCATTAAAAACTTCAAGAGGGCATATGATATTATTAACTCTCTGCTCAAGATTCAGATCAACCGTTTCCTATTCATATTCATTGTCATTTTCTTTAGCATATAACTCCTCATTTTGAATCTGTTTACATGCTTGGATATTGTGTTGAATCTTTTGAGTATCATTAAACATTTGTTGTAAGGACTTAGGTCTTCTTTCCATCAGGAGGAAAGACAAATATGGATGAAGAGTTGTTGTATAATGGAGCATGGCAGCAACTTCAGTGGGTTGAATTTCTTTGGGCAAATTGTAATAAATATTGGAAAACCTTATACTGAATGTAAAAATAGTTTTATTGCTCTGCCTCTTCAAGGCATAGAACTCTGTAAGTTGTAGATCCAAAGATTTATTCTTGCCCCAAAACTTTAAAAAGACATTCTTCAATTCCTCCCATGAGCTAATTGTTTCTGGCTGCAAATGTTTAAACCAGTCTTTGGTGTCCCCTTTCAAGGATTGAGAGAAGGCCCTCATACAAACATCATCATGGTCAATCTCAAACAAATCTCTAAAATGCCCAAACCCTTGGATGTGTTTTTCAGCTGAGATGACATCAAGTTCCCCATCAAACACAGGTAGCTATTTATAGTGCTCAGGAGGAAAATCATGAAGGACTTGAGGTAATTTTAAGGGCCTGTATCTATGTTGAATTTTGGAGGGTGTTGGATCAAGTACAAGAGGTGAAATATCAGCTTTGGTTTCATGAGGCTCATCAACTTGGTTATGATCATCACATGGCTCAGATGGATTTTTTTTATCAAAATCAGTGATACAGTGAGGATATGTATGTACAACTTTAAGAGGAGGATGTACAATTGCAAGATTCTCATGATCATCATTAGAATGCAACATGTAAAGAAAAATATGTTTGACATGTTCAAGGAAGGACCAGAGGCAACTTATAACAAACAATGAAATGCCTTGGAAAAAATCCAAATTTAAATACTTGTTTTCTTCCATAATGTCTTTTCATACCTCTATCAAGGGATCTCATCTTCCAGTGGAGTCTCTGAATTACATTCGAAGCTTGAGTGGATTCGCTAATAATGTTTTGGAAGCTGGATTATGCATTGAGAGTGGAGTCGCCATTGAAGATTTGAATTTCTGGATTCTTCTACCAGTGGAATCACATTCAAACTAATTTTTGATGTGTGGAGTCGCCAGAGCAGGAATACAACCAATATGTTCCAAAGTGTTTGCTGCTCTTAGACCTTAGAACTCAACCATGTCATTCTTTCCCAGGGAAAATTTTTCAATTTTGTCCCTGACAATGGCACCAAAATGTTAGCACTCTGTAAATTTTGTTTGGCTGATAGAAAAATGACAGAGGTAACTGTTTCAACCTACTTTAGAGCCGGGCACTAGCCTGCTCAACTCAAAGAGGGCTCTCTCATGTCACTTGATATATCTATGGCAATCAGTGGCTAGATTTGGTTTGTTTTGGGGGGGTTTTATAGAGTTGTTGGCCAAGAAGAGAAGGGACACTCAGGGCTATGGAGTCAAAAATTTGAAAATGAATGAAACAATGATTGGCCAATAGAACTCTCCAGAGGATAAAGGTTAAATGTGTTACCCATGATTTTGGTCATCATGATGATGTATTGATGATGGTGTACTCGGGCTCTTCATAAGAACTTTCTCCTAAGAAAAAGTTATTTTCATCTCTTCCAGAAAACTCATTTTTGAAGATTGTTCGCAGGCTGCTAGTATATTTGCTTGCGAGAATGCATGATTCTCGCAGGCTGCCTTAAGCCAGGCTGCAAGAAGTTCGCACTGTGTTGAACTGCTAGGGTGCGAACTCTTTCTAAAGCAAGGAAAAAGATGAATTCTCGATGCTTCTAGAAGGGAATCTTCTAGAAGGATGCGATGGCATTCGAATGGTTATCCTAGTACTGGATTCCCTGATATTTTGGGATCATCCAAGTAACTAATTCATTCTCTCCTATATATTGAGGGAATTCTCATGGAAAAGGTTAAGCAAGATTCATTGGAGAATTAGTGAAAGAATTGTGTGAAGGACTGAAGCTACAACAACTTGGAGACTCCAGCAAGTTTATCCAAAGGGGTTGATCTTCTTCATGCAAGTGAGCAAGTGTGTGTGTCGGAGCGAAGGGCCATCGAAAGGAAGTTTGCGACATCAAGGCTCAGGTTGTAATCTTTACTTTCTATCAATATGATACAGTAATATGTCCCTTTCCCATAAAGCTATTTCCACTTTATTGTATAATTCCTTGATCATATACATAGATTGACCGTTGAATAGATTGTGCTTTCTTCACTTTGGTTGGTTTGTGTTGTCTTGGTCTTGACTGCACGAGAGCACTGGAGCGAAGCGGGAGCAACAAAGACCATAGAAAGCAATAATAAGGTATGTTATTTGTTCTTGCCTTCTATTTAATTCAATGGACAAAATCTAGGGAAAGAGTCATGTTCTGTCTTGCTTTGTTCTAGATTCAGGTGGATCTAGGGAGATCGGTTAGTGTCCGCACCTACGGATTTATCCTATAACAAAATTGGTGACTCCACTGGGGAACAATCCCATTTTCTTTGTAGCTTTTGATAATATTCTATGGCCATTTGCTCTGGTTTCACTTTTCTCCTGTCTTATCAATCTCTGAGTCTTCAGGATATCTTGAGAGACCCTCTGGGTCCAGAAGCCTTTTTAAATTTTGCTTCATTTTTCAAATTTTTGATTATGTTCAGGCATTCTCGCACTGCATTGCATTGCAGCCTGCGAGAACTGGTAGAGTTCGCACTCTGCCTTTAGGTTTCAGTGCGAGGTTCTCGCACCCTGCTCAAGGGTCACCTGCGAGAATCAGTGATTCTCGCACTGTGTAATATTGCTTGCCTGCGAACTCAATTTTTCAAAAGTTTGGATGTGAATTTTGGTATTTTCAACTGCCCAGATCAGTTTGATTGCCTCTTATGAGTTTCTTGGATCATTGATTGATATCTTTCTTGTTTTCGTTTGCATGCATGAACAGTCTTAGGATTTCAAGGCTTTTCTTGTCATTTGTGTCCTGACTTTCATTTCTTAACTTTTCTTGGCAAAACCATTCTCTCTGAATTCAGAATCTGAGTGTGTTTGATTAGTTAAGAACCAGTGAATGGTTGAAAGTTGAGTGCTTGGTTTTTCTCATTTGCTTATTGGTTTGAAAGATCATTTTCTTTTGCATTTGAAAAAACTTAATTGGTTTGCTCTTTATTTTTGCTTTCGTTGAAAGAGTGGATTGGGTGCTTATCATTGCTTGTTCATTTGCTTTTTGATTTTCTGTACTCTCATTGGCAGAGTGAGGGTCCTTTTTGAAAAGTGAACAAAGTTTTTTCTTTCAAAAAATTCTTTTCGTTTTAGAAAACATTGAAAATCAAATTATTGAAATTGTTGAAGTATTTGAAAAAGACACAATAGAGAGTTGTCATTTGATAAGTAATTGTTTGCATTTGCATTTCAAAGGAAATTTTGCATTGTAGTTCAGGGTTGATCTGGAAAACTTTCTCTCTCTCCCATACATAGGATTCATTGAACGAAAAGTGATATATTTCATTCTCATCCTTGCATTGTTGGGTCCGAGTCATACAACATAAGTTTCATTTCCGTTACCTTTGAGTAAACAACAGCTCTTAATAACACTGCGTAATCATAAAATTTATCTAGTAACTCTTTTCTAGGGCTCTATTACACCAACATTTAGCTAGGCTAGCGCTTTGGAGTAGGAAGAGAGATACACTCTCCAAAAGCACAAAACACACAATA
>JASDQU011402787.1:80099-93384 GCA_032191745.1 Picea mariana | reverse complement strand
TGTGAAGAAACTGAGAAAGGTTTTTGTGAATGGACTTGTTATTTACAAAATACTCTTTCATTTTTCTAAAATTCCTCTCCAGAGTCTCGGTATCCATTCCCAAACATAATGACTAAAACGAGAAATCATTAAATTCTTAAATTTGAAAAATAGGATGTAAAGATCCATTCGAATCTTCCAAACCATGACACCTGTGAAGAAATTGAGAGAGTTTTTTTTTGAATGGGATTGTTCTTTACAAAATACTCTTTCATTTTTCAAATATTCATTTCTAGTATCTCAGGATCCATGCCCAAAGATAATGACTAAAACTAGAAATCATTAAATGTTTAAATCTGAAATATAGGCTGTAAAGATCCATTCGAATATTCCAAACCATGACATATGTGAAGAAACAAAGAGAGGTTTTTGTGAAAGGGTTTGTGTTTGACAAAATCCTCTTTCCATTTTCAAAGATTTATTTCCATGTGGTCAAAAAATGAGTTTGAAGTTGACTGCAAAAACAATCATTTCCAAAACTTGCACATCGAACTTGCACAGTGAACTTGCACAACGAGTTTCCTTTTGACATTTTCTTGTATTGTTTGGATTTGATCGATGGATGAAGGTCACTAATTGATAGTTTTAAACTTGAGATGATGATAATCATCCCTAGTACCACTTCATTACCCTTTCAAACACTATTTTTTTTCAACATCAGGCTAATATATGTCAAATCCTCGATTCAGACTTTGACCCTTGAGAAAATTATAGGACACTAACACCTTGAATGAAAATGTAATGTAATACTTGAATACTTAGATGATAATGCAATGTCATATGCAAATTATAAATTGACAAGGATATAAAATAAACTTATATAGGTTGCTACAGGATAGGTTTAAAAGTTAGTAACAATGATTATAACAACAACAGGTTAAAAGTTAAAAGTTAGTAGTTCTGGGTTAGTAGGTTAGGCTATCAAGGTAGCAAGTGGAAGTTTAAGTTTTAAAGAAAGTGGATAGGTTTGTCAAGGAGATGAGACTGAAAACTAGTGCCTTCAAGAGGGTAATGGAGTCTAGGATGGATACTTTCTTTAAGGGATGATAACAAATGATAATATAGATTCAAGAAGGGAAAGAGGCTTGGGAGGAGTAATATATTAAGTCCCCCTAAGCTCTGAAACATGGGAAGGAAGGTGGCTAGGGTGTAGGCTCTTCTAGGCCAAGCATCTCCTTCTTCTTGAACTCTTCAGAATTAATTTTATCAAGCAACAACAATTAGTCACCACCACCACCACCACCAAGGTGCTATCACTTTAGGGCCTTGGAGCTTACACAATTATTAGAACAACCTTGCAAAGTTTAGCAAAAGAAATCAAAGAAGTAGCACTTTAAGTTCTTTTCTTCTAGCATTCATTAGGCATGCAATTTCATAATCTTTATTATGAGCAAGTAAATCATACAATTAACCATTCAAATAGATGAAAAAATGCATATTTTACTAACTTTCACCAAGAATAATAATGTAAAAGAAGACTAGATTACCAAAATGCTCCATAAGATTTGATCCAAGTTGCAAGAAAAAGCCTCTAAAAGATATGTGCCTCACTATTTCATCCAAATACTCCTCAAGAAGGAGAAAATTTCAGTCCTCTTGTCTCCAAGTGACAAGTTATGATGATAAATAAATGTACTTTGTGTCTATTTATACAAAATTATGACCTTTAATTAACTTTTAGGTCAAAAACAGGGCTGACCCTAGAAAATTTACAACAAAAATTAAATTTTTACATAAATGTAGGATGAAACCTTAAGAAGGGTTACGTCTTGATTTTCTAAGGTGACGTTGAGCCCCATGTGTTGGACGTTGAGAAAGAAAAGTGCAACACTAGGCCTTCAAACGCCTCAAATAATGCCCACATGTGCCACAAGCCTCATCAATGCCTCCAAAATATCAAAACCCTAGCCCTGGGTGATGTCTAGGGCTATAATGGTGATGTGTAGGGCCTCCAAGGGCTAACGTCCAGGTGGGAAAAGCTGGGAACTCTCTATCTAGGCCTACCATAGTGCCTCCAAAGGCAACAACTTCCTTCTTCATGGTACAAGTCAAAAATCTCCGTCATGCCCCTTGCATGGGGTCTCAACATCCATTTGTGGGCTTCAGGCCTGTTAGCACCATGATTTTCATAACTAAGGTTAGTGGTTTGCCAACAGTTTGTGAAGTCATGTCTGTCAACACTAATATTGTTTTTATGCCTGGCATCATCTAACATATCCAAGAGTCAGTATTAAAAGGAATCTTATGATTTATTATTTTTATTTCCATTTGAAACTGCGTGCTGCAAAATTTGCTACACGCTGTGCAGAGCACTTCACTGCGCAGAGAGTTTTGTTGCACCAAGGATGTTGTCGCGTAGAGGATGTTATCGTGCAAAGGATTATGTTACATAGAGGATGTTGGTTTGCCAAGGATTCTGTCGCACAGAGGATGCTATCGCGCAAAGGATTCTATCGTGCAGAGGATGTTGTCGCACACAGGATTTCGTCGCGTAGAGGATGTTGTCGCACAAAGGATTCTGTCATGAAAATGATGTTGTTGCGCAAAGGATTATGTCGCACATAGGATGATGTCACGTAGAGGATGCTGTCATGTAGAGGATGTTGTCACGCAAAGGATTTTGTCGCGCAGAGGTTTTTTTTGCGCACAGGCTACAGGGCGCGTTGCCTAAATGACTGGTTTAGTGGTCAACTTCAAGATCACCTTCTGACCAACTAGAGAGGAATTTTGAAAACCTCCGAGAGGTTTTTGTTGAGGACAAAACAAATAATAAAAAAATCTCTCAGATTTGAAAAAAGTTTCATATTTTGGGAGATTCAAAGGAATCTTTGAGCCTTATTTTTCAGTTTTCATGATTTCCTGTTTGAGACATGTTTTTGCGACACATATTCCAGCTAGCTGGAGACGAATTTCAAGAAATAGAGAGAAGTTTTTCTTTAGAACGATCTTATATAAAAAAACCATTCTCATATTTTACACAACTATTACATTTTGAGAATTAAAAGTGGCGTTTTGAATCCTATTTTTCATAATTTCACCTCATGAAAAAGTAGGAAATCAGTTAAAACGTCTCATTTGCTGTTTGTAATGGTTTATATTTTGGGAAAGGGGTTGGAGTTCGAAATTGTGAGATGTAAAGGACCTATAGTGATATATATTTCATGGTATGATATTAGAGAAGGGTTGGACCCTTGGGGGGATCAATACTTGTTTATTTCTTTGAAGTTAATGCAAAAGTTTGCTCTTTCTGAAATTTGAGATTCATCACGGTGTTTATGTTGAGTATGTGTTTCTTGTATATCATTTCCATGATTATGTTTTTCTTCTAGCATTTTCTGAGAGTAAGTGGTAGGAATTCATCCATGTTTTATGCTCCTTTCACATTGATGATGTTTTTATGTGTTAATGGTTACTTTTACATAATTCATCTTCATGTGATGCTCTGTTTAGTAATTAATATTCGTGTCATTTCTTCTAAAGCTGCATTGGAGATTCATCCACTGATTGATGCCTACAGTGTAGTGGGATTTCTTCTCCTTTCCATCTCTAATCTCATACCATTTATTTGCTGAGCGTAGCGCCTATTTTGCCTCGAATCTGCAGAAAGAAACCAACCAACCGTTGATTGTAAAAACATTGAAATTTAGGCCTTGAATCCATTTTCCAATGGTACCTCTCCCTTATTTGTCCTACCAACCCTTTTGAAGAAAAAGAAAAAAACCCCATCCTATTGCATAATCTGACCTCTGTGCATTTATTGATGAACCCTTTGAGTTATTACTAGTCATTGGACATCTGAGAGAGCCCTCTCTGGTTATATAGATCAGAATACAATCTAAAGTTGGTTGAAACAGTTACCTTGGGGTTTTCTTTGATACAACCCAAATAAATTTCTGAGTGCTAACATTTTGGCGCCGTTGCCAGGTAATAAAGGTGAAATTTTCCCTGAGATAAAACGACAAAGATCAGATTTGACTTCTGATGGTGAACATAGGTCAAACACAAGGTGGTTGTACCATTCACTTGGCGACTCCTCAAGCTTAAAATGAGATTCAAAGACTCCATTGGAGAATGAGACCTATTGATAGAGATATAGAAGAGAAGTATGGAAAAATTAGGTACTCGAGCTTAAGTTTAGTCCAAGAAGTACTTTTCTATTCTATCAATATCTTATTATCCTTTACTGAGTTTTTCAAAAGAATATTTCTTCACTTATTGCATTCAAATGAAGCCCATAGATCTACCCTTGTATATCCTCCATGGAAAACTGCAGGTATACCTCCTTCTTGTATAACCTATATTTTCCAAGATCCTTCCTTAGAGCCATATGATGTTCATGATCATTCTTGTGAGCTTAATGAAACCAAATATGAGCTTGTACCTTCTATTCTTAATCCCGCACCCTCCAAGATTCAAGAAAGATACATTCCTCTTAAATTTCCTTCCATCCTTCATGACTTTCCTTTGAAACATTATAAGTAACTTCCTAGGTTCGATGGAGAACTTGATGGACAGTCAACTGAAAAACATATTCAAGTCTTTGAGAATTTTGTAGACCTTTTTGAGATCAAACATGATGATGTTTCTATGAAGGCCTTTTCTCAGTCCTTACAAGGATATGCCAAAGCATGGTTCAAACATTTGCAGCCTCAGTCGATTAGCTCGTGGGATGAATTGAGGGAATATTTTCGTAGATTTTGGGGTGAGAGAAAGTCATGGGATCTAATCCTTTTAGATTTTTATGCCATGATAAGAATAAAAGATGAAACCATCTCAAATTTCAGTAGGAGGTTTGCTAGTCTTTGTTATAAACTTCCTAAAGAAGTCCAACCTTCTGAAGTTGCTGCCATGCTCCATTATGTAACAACCTTTCAATCAGACTTATCTTTTCTTTTGATGGAGAGGAAGTCTATGTATTTACAACAGATGTTCAACAATGCTCAGGAAGTTGCATACAATATTCAAGCATGTAAGGAACTGTAAAATCAAATTTTGGATGAGAAATTGAAAGCTGAGGAACCAGACACTGTGCATAATATGCAGGAGGCTGATCGTGTCATAAGTTTTCTTGAAGGATGCCATGAGGATGCGTTTGCAAAGAATGATGATCAGCTTGAAGAACAAGCTACTCTCCCAAATTGATTTGATACTGATTTAAATTTGGATCCATGCCATCATGAGCAAGAAACTGATTGTTTTATGTATGCATTTGTAGACAACCATGAATGTGAATTTGCAGATTAACTTGTAGAAGAAAAAGTCGTTGCCTCAATTTTCTTGTTTCATGACATTACAAAGATTTTTGGTGAACCCAAGTATGATGAGTACAATGATGACTATGAGGTTGACTCTTCAGAACAAGTAGTTGCACTGTTCAAATCTGAAAATGATTGTTTTCAACAACCCAAAGAAATTGGCAAATGTGCATATGACAATAGTGAAGAATATGAAGAAAGTTTTGAATCAAGTGAAATAAATTTGCCATTGTGTTTTGGTTCTTTCAAATTGTTGAAGAAAAATGTTTATAATGTTTCAAATCATAAATCCTCTAGGCATGATGTTGAATATGAAGAAAGCAATGGACTTGCCATGAAAATTATCTCCCATTATGTTTTTCTTCCTTTGAATTGCTGAAAGAAAATCATGAGATAACAGAGGAAGACGTGAAGTCTGATTGCAATCATAGTTACATTGTTTTACATGAGAAAATTTTTATTAGTGAAGAGGACCAACAACCTTCTCATAATTTTAATGACCCTGTTGTTGATTACATGGAAGGTTATTTCAGTTCATATTTATAGCCTGTGATCAACTACCAACTTGGAAATAAATATGATGGTCAATCAACACCACTGTTAGATATGGATTGCTTGCCACTAGGGGTTTCTTTTCAACCAACACTGTCTTTTGATTCAGAAGATTGTTATTTCCAGTAGTCTCAACATATTTTTCAGCCTTTTTGTGGTAATCAACAGGTTGAATTACATGAAAACAAGGATGCAGTGGGAGGGGTGAAACATGATTGTTGTTTTATGTATGTTTTTGAGGATCCATTTGCAGTTTTGTTGGAGGAGGTAAACAGTCCCAATGTTTTTAATTTTTTGAGATTTGAATTTATAGGTAAATTTTTGAATGAATTATCAGTAAACAAGCTTTGGAGCGAGCATGTGAAAAGAAAGAAAATAATGGATAAAGTGCTTGCATGGTTACATTGGCATTTTGATTTCACTTGATTGGTAGTTTTTTCAGCAGTAAGGATAGGTAGGCGCGAATAAGATCAACATGGAGAGCATTTCTTTCAACATTTTTCAATTTGTATTTTTAGTTTGGGTTTGGTTCAGTTGCAGAATAAGTTAGTGGCGAAATAGATTACAGGTTGCAGATCACATTATATGGCTTGGGAACAAACCAATGGATAAGTCACTTGGTCTACTGTTCTTTTCTACCTCACAGGGAGGATAGCATCCCTATTGGAGCCAGCTGTTAGCACCATGATTTTCATAACTAATGTTAGAGGTTTGTCAGCAGTTTGCAAAGTCATGCCTGTCAGCACTAATATTGTTTTTATGCCTGGCATCATCTAAAATCTCCAAGGGTAGGTTTCAAAAGGAAGCTGATCATTTATTATTTTCATTTCCATTTGCAACTGCGTGCTTCCAAATTTTCTACATGTTGCGCAGAGGACTTCACCGCGTAGAGAGTTTTGTTGCGCCAAGGATTCTGTCGCGCAGAGGATGCTGTCATGCAAAGGATTCTATTGCATAGAGGATGTTGTCGCGCTAAGGATTCTGTCGCGCAAGTGATGTTGTCATGCTAAGGATTCTGTCGCGTAGAGGATGCTGTCACACAAAGGATTCTGTCGCGTAGAGGATGTTGTTGCGCAAAGGATTCTGTCGCGCAGAGGATGATGTCGCACGAAGGATTTTGTCACGCAAAGGATTCTGTCGCGCAAAGGATTTTGTCATGCAGAGGATGCTGACACACAAAGGATTATGTTGTGCAGAGGATGCTGTCGCGCAGAGGATGCTGTCGCATAGAGGATGTTTTCATGCAAAGTATTTTTTCGCGTAGAGTATGCTTTCCCGTAGAGGATTTTTCTGTGCACATGGTATAGGGCGTGTTGCACAAATGATTGGTTTAGTGGTAAACTTCAAGATCACTTTATGACCAACTGGAGAGGAATTTTGAAAATACCCAAGAGTTTTTTGTTTAGAAAACCAAATAATAAAAACCCCTCTCATATTTGAAAAAAGTTTCATATTTTGGGAGATTCGAAGGAATCTTTGAGCCCTATTTTTCAGTTTTCATGATTTCCTGTCTGAGACATGTTTTTGCGACATGTATTTCGGCCAGCTGGAGATGAATTTAAAGAAACCGAGAGGGGATTTTCTTTAGAACGATCTTAAATAAAAAAACCGTTCTCGGATTTTACATATCTGTTACAATTTGAGAATTACAAGTGGCGTTTTGAAGCCTATTTTTCATAATTTCACCTCCTGAAAAGGCACGAAATTAGTTAAAACGTGTAATCTGCTATTTGTAGAGGTTTCTATTTTGGGAAAGGGGTTGGAGTTCGAAATGGTTAGCTATAAAGGACCTGTAGTTCTATATATTTCATGGTACAAGAGTAGATATGGGTTGGACCCTTGGGGGGATCAATACTTGTTTATTTCTTTGAAGTTAATGCAAAAGTTTGCTCTTTTTGAAATTTGAGATTCATCATGGTGTTTATGTTCAGTATGTGTTTCTTGTATATCATTTCCATGATTATGTTTTTCTGCTAGCATTGTCTAAGAGTAAGTGGTATGAATTCATCCATGTTTGATTCTCCTTTCACATTGATGATGCATTTTATGTGTTAATGGTTACTTTTACATAATTCATCTTCATGTGATGCTTTGTTTAGTAATTAATCTTTGTGTCATTTCTTCCAAAGTTGCACAGGAGATTCATCCACTGATTGATGCATGTAGTGTAGTGAGATTTCTTCTCCTTTCCATCTCTCATCTCATATAATTTATTTGCTGAGCATAATGCCTATTTTTCCTCGAATTCGCAGAAAGAAACCAACCAGTTGTTGATTGTAAAAACATTGAAATTCAGGCCTTGACTCCATTACCCAATGGTACCTCTCCCTTGTTTGTCCACCAACCCTTTTAAAGAAAAAAAAGAACAATCCCGTCCTATTGCAGAATCTAACCTCTGTGCATTTATTGATGAACCCTTTGAGTTATTACCAGTCATCAGACATCTGAGAGAGCCCTTTCTGGTTGTATAGGTCAAAATACAATCTAAAGTTGGTTGAAAGAGTTACCTTGGGGTTTTCTTTGATACAACCCAAAGAAATTTCTGAGTGCTAACAAGGCCCTCATGAAGGACTGAATTAGCCATCTCCTCATGAATATCTGTCCACCACTAAAAGTCCTAAAAAGGAAACAAGTACGCTCTCTAGGGGTCCATGAGTCACAAGTATCATAGCAAGTAAATAACATATAATAATAAATGCACTCGAACATGTGCATCAAACCCCCCTAACCCAAACAAATGCTCCAAGATGTTATACAACTTTCCAAATTTAGGTTTGGAGAGGGTCTCAAGATGTCATGTTGGGTCAATACCCCCCTAAGTCTAGGGTGTTTCCCAGGTGGAACAAATACTTGTCATGTGTGTGTAGGAGATGACGTGGGGTATACCATTGGGCATGGGGTTCATATGATGCTAGGTATTGTAGAGTCTTACCTATGGGCGCTTTTGTGGAAGGTGAGTTGCACCTTGCAATTGTTGCAATTGTTTCCAAGTCCATTTATTTCCATTTTCATTTTTTAGCTTTTCTTTTTATTCTCTTTTTATGCTTCAAGAAACTAGTTGAAGGCCATTGTCTCGACTTAGTGATTAGGTGTGACAGTGTCATTCACAAACACTTCATAGAAATTAGAAGGTTGGCTTGTGATGAGAACCCCTTTCTCTTAGTTATGCAACCAAGAGACACTACCCTGGCTTGGTGACCAGATAATGGTAATTTCATACTGCTACATGTTTATGATCACAATATGTCAGCTTGTGATGGGACCTCTGTTGGGGCTAAATATATGCACTATTAATTCCCACATTTAATTATCAACTGGGGCTCGTAAGATTCGAGGTGCAGGTGTAGGAAACGCAGGATCAGATCCTAGTCTAGCCTAATCTAAAGCTGACAAAACAATCTTCAAACCCACACTGCAGCAAATTAACACTAAGGATTCATCACTGGGACGTAGGAATAACTTAGTGCTATAAATGTTTAGATCACAGTCTTGTAGGCACTCGAGGTGGTGTTCGTGTGATTAATTGTGAGTAGCTTACTCAAGTCTTCTATCCTTCAATGATTATTTCCTATAGCGGATCCACACTTAAATGCAATAAAAGAAACAAGCAAACGAAAATGAAATTCACAATAGAAACTAACACCTTAGGAAGAATTCCAACGCGGGTAGGCCATATCTCACGAGTTAGACCTTTAATTTGTCTATTGGTGATTGTAACTATGTGAAGGTAAAGTGAAAGGAATCCAAAGGTACGGGAAATAAAATTAAGTGCGGGAAACTCAAAATCATCAAACTCAATCAACACCTAAGATTCACTTAATCAACTAAATTTCTGAAATTTATAAAAGAAATTATAATGCAAACTGGTACCCAAAATCTATAATGAAACCAGATATGTTAAACAGAGTACCCTCAAATTGACTTTTAAAACAAACCAAAATAGACTACTAATATTTATCAACTCAACTTGAAATTTGAAGGCTAGTAATTAAACTCGTAAGACAAACCAGTCATATAAACTGAGTACTCAATCAAATAATATGTAAAACAAAGTACTAACTCTTCAACCACACCCTTGAAATAATGACTTATCATAATACCCAATCACTCTAAAAACTCAGTCAAACTAACTGTCAACTCTCCATCAAGTTTCCTTCTTAGAATTTTGATTTGTTCCAGTGTATATAAATGATGATCAATTCATTTATTGGCAATAAATACTTCTTTGTTTATTAGTATGCTAGAATGTTTCTCTTTGCTCAAACCCAGTTATTTTGCCTCTTATTTAATGTATAACCAATTTGCAAATTAAGAATTAGATTTGGTTCTGGAATTTGTGTTGTAGGCTGATCTATAATCATTCCCATTCAATTCATATTTATCAGGGTTGCTTCTTGATTTTGCATTTCAAAATGTCTGAGACAATAATTCATTGAGAGCTCTATGTTTTTTTTTATGAAATCAGAGTTCTAACAACTTACTTAAATTCCTCAAAGTAATGAAATCAAACCTGTGATCTCAATGTGCTGAAGTGTAATGAGAATAATCAAATCATCGTGTGAGCAACTTATGGTTTATCTTTGCATTAATTAACTATGAAAATCTCATACTTTATTTCATGGAAACACTTCTCAATGGTTATAGACTGTGATCAATGGTTATAGATGAAACAATAACACACACACATAGAAATTTGAGTGTGTGTTAAACATGAATTCATAAAATCAAATTGAAATTACAATCAATCATGATCTATAAAAAATCAAATTACACATGAACAAAAATTAAAAAAATGTAAATGAAATAAAATCTAACTATTAAATAAATGAAACATGGAAACACTTACTCACTCTGAGGGGCCCTTCCCAGGTGGTGAGTGCTGCTTGAAATAAATAATATCACTCGAATTCTTGGAACCATGCACAAGAGCAATAACTCTTTCATTTCATCAAATTCAGAAATTACAAAAGGGAAGATCACTCTCACAATAACATTCTGACCTTAACTATCAATGAATGTCCCATACTGATAATTGGATTTCTCATAGCCCTATGAGGCTTATTTATACATGAAAAATCATTGAGGAGTGGATGGGACAGAATCCCAATGCTCAGATTTCAAATTTACATTTTTAGATAAAATCCTCAAAAAACTGGGTTTTATTGCAATTTGGGTAGATTCGAGTTAGGCCCCCACCCATATCTTCCAAACCAATTCTAATTTTTAAAAACTGTCCACGCATTACTCAATTTTCCATATTTTGGACAAAACTCATTCCGTAGATTTTCTAGATCTGATGCCATCTGCACGGAAATTGAGGAGCAAGTTGGCAGTTTGAGATTTTTGCTAATTTTTGCAGAATCATTCCCCCTGAGATGGAGGTCCACACGTATGATCTGGGTGAATTCTGCCTCACTTTTCCACATGTAAACGTCCCTCTGGACACAACCCATGTCCCCAATTTTCCTCTCGAAACTTTCCAAAATTTCGAATTATTTCTAGTATCGGATTGTTGTTGATGCTGGTACTGGATGACCTTGAGCATTTTGGTACTGGATGGTTTCTGGAACATTCTAGTACTGGATGTGTTGATTTGTGAGTACCATATGATATGGAGTGTGAATATCGGATGACATGGAGTGTGGGTACCGGATGACATGGAGTGTGAGTACCTGATGACTTGTAGAACCTTCTGGTACCGGATGAGCTCAGTATTGGTACCGGATGAACTGAGTACTGGATGACATGGAGTATAGGCACCATATGACATGGAGTGTGGGTAAAATATGACTGTGCAGGTACTGGTTGACTGTATAATCTTCTGGTACTGGATGACTTGGAGTACTAGATGACCTGCAATGCGAGTACGAGAACAAGAACAATACATGTATCGGAACATGAGCAGTGCATATACCGGAACCTGAACAATACAGAATATGCTTCTTGGACATAGAAACATATGATTAAACCATCATCGACAAAAATATTGTATAATCATCCTTTTAATCACTAAAATAATGGAAAATTATGTATTAACCACATAGGATGAATAACAAGAGATAATGGAGGTTTATGGTGTAATTAGCGATATATTATTAACGAAATGCAGGGAGAAGGTGTAATGATGAGTGCATTTGTATGGTGGAAAGTATGACAAAACTGGAGGTCAACACACCCCCAAACCCAAGGATTTTCATGTCTTCATGCAAACAAGGTGAAGAACTTATGATACTCTGCTTATAAATTTATGTGACATTGTTTCTTTTGTGTAAGTGTTGGTTCTTGTGAAATGACACTTTGGAAACTGCCATAGATTGATTTCAAACAAAGAAACAAAATTATCATAAAAATGGAGGACAAGTAGTGTATGAGGTATCAGAGTGATGGTGAATGGTGTGCATATGGAGAATGGTTTATAAAATGTTGGTGATGGTGGTCGTATGAACTTGGACATCAATTTCAAGACCAATATTTATTTTGTGGTTCTTTTCTTGGATAGGAAACAATGACTTCATCCTCTTTGAGATGACCTAAGAATGCTTTATGATGTATGAAGAGAAGACACTATAGATGTTGCTTTGTATTTGTATACCACATATTTCCTTTTCATTACTTGGTCTTATCGTCAGAGTATATTGTTCATTACGACAAGTGGAGTGAACATGGAGGGTTTACTGAGTGGTCGTGATAATGCATAGTGGAGTGTGGAGTGGATAATAGTGGTTATGCATCATGTTTTCCAAGTTCTTAGTAAATTAAAAAGATTTGTACCAGTTTTACCTCAAGTTACCCTTTCTTTGAATTCTAATGCATGTTGAAGTGGAAACTACCAGAATGGGATGAAATGTTTGTAGAATCATGATGTAGACTGCTGAAATTTTAAGATGAAGTGGGGAAAGGTTGTGAACTGATGGATATCTAAGAGAGAGTGTTGATGAATGTTGATCTACTGAGATTCCTTATGTCTCTCTCTCCTCGACACCTGCTGGTTTGCATGCCCTCATGCAAACTCTTATTAGCATACCAAATTGTTGCAAGCTAAAAGAGGACTGTGTGCAACTGATGCATGTTGACTGAAGGAGGGAAATGAAGTATGCCAGAGCTAAAAGCTGCTGAAAATATCCTGCAAAAAGTACCCTCGAAAAATATTTAAATTTCTGTACTGTTGGTACATGAACCTATTGGTTTCTGTACCAGCAGTGCCGGAACAAAAAAATCTAAAAGAAATTAAACCAATACTGTTGTTATGAGAGAAGAAATATACATTGATGTCATGCTTAAAGAAACAACCAAAAATTAAACTTTATTCATGCTTGTAAATTCGGAAATGAAATTTATTTTAAAATATTACAAGCATAAAGAAAAATTCTAAATTACTTATTACATACGATTTCATCAATCATTAACAGTTGTATGCTCAAGAAACCATGTGAATTATG